>JABUQX010087021.1:12500-49717 GCA_015478945.1 Trachelipus rathkii
TGTGGTGCGGGGGTGTTGCTTGCGGATGATATGCGGTTTGCGGAAATTTAGCCGGTTAATCTAACGAAATCCGAGTAATAAATAATATAGTGATAGAATCGCTACACCACTTAATTATGAGTGAATATACATAATACTCATATTGAGGATATGATGGTATACTTACCATGGGAAAAATGTAATCTACTCTCTACTAATAAACTACTATATATATATATATATAATATATTATATATTATACTCACCCAGAACGTGCTCAATTCAAAATAATTTAAACACAAAAAATTGTAAAGGAAAAAGAAAAAAAAAATATTATATTAATTCAAACCTAAATAACAATACGCTTCAATAAAGAAGTCATACATCGACATAAATATTTAAATCCTAATCTCTATTAAAAATCTCTCTAACTGTATTACCCAATTTAATATTATATATTATATATAATAATATATATATATAATTTATATATAATTATAATATATTAATATATATATTAATTATATATAATATTATAATAAAATTTATATATATATTTATATATATATATATATATATTAATAATATATTAATATTATATTATTATATTATATAAATATAATATATATTATATATATATTATTATATATAATTTTATATATATTAATTATATTATATTATTAATAATATTATTTATCTTATATATATTATATATTAGTATTATAAATATATAATTTAATTTTGGATATATTAATATTAATATATATATATATATATAAATTAATATATATTAATTAAATTATATATTATAATTTATAATTATTTATATAACTCACTATATTATATATATATATACTTCTAATAAAGTTATAATTTTAACGGTTTATTATATATGGAGATCATGAAAAATAAATACTAATATATAATATTATATTATATATATATATATATATATATATTATAATATATATTATCTTTTGTATGATGCACTAATAGTATGAGTCTATTAGTGATAGTATATTATAAATATATAATATATATTTATATATTAATAAGTAAAAATACCAAAGAAAAGAAAGCCTTGCTTTATTGTACAGCAACAATACTAACTATTACTACATATAAATATATAATCATATATATAATATATATTCCTTCCCTATTTTATTTATATTTATATATTTAATATATACTATTCTATACTTCACATTATAACTTTATTATATTAATAATATATGATATATATAATATAGTCAATATAATTATGAAAGATCAAATGCGAGAAAGATAAACGAACAATTAACTTATATTTCATTCTAAAAAGGGGGCACTCCTTACCTATAGGTAGAAATTCGTCCGAAATCGAAATCTTCTTAATCCACTCAATACTCTTAAATTTTTGTGAATACACACGTTCCTTCTACTTCCGAGCGGGACTTTCTCAGAAGTCAGACATTGAAACATGGTTTTATTTATCCGGCTCACCCATATTGCATGTATTTCACCATCTCCTATTCTCAGCTGCGATTTTTTTTCTCGTCTAGTATTATAATGGCGTGACAGCACCATAATGTTAGATTGTTCAAAACATAATAATTGCTGTTTTATAATAATCACTTATAAGGTGCCCTTTTAATTCTGTTTCTGTATTTGTGATGGGAAAACTTAATTATCAGCCCTGTCGTCACGTATTTTATACATGCATGCGGGTGAGGAGGAGGGCACTCGAACCCATGTCGTTCCTCGTGGGAGAGCAATTGCGCTCACCCGGAAAGTATAATACAAGTTCCACCTGAATAAAACACTGGCTTATAAAGTGATTCAAGTATTCCTACATGCCTCAATACCATAACATAACCTGAGAGTGCATACAGGTCTTTGTTATAGCTGTTACATTTAAATAGATTTAACGATTGAACATATTAGTAAAATTCATTTTACATAATACTTTGCAAATTATTAGATCATCAAAGGCCTTTAAAAACCTATCTAATACGAACTTCGAAAACGAAGAGATATCGAATTTTTGCAAACATTTTTCATAACATAACTTAAACTAAAAACATAACATCTAAAACCTATTATCTATTAAACCTGCTTTCATCGTAACAAAACAATTTTTGCTTATCAAGCGGTAGTAACTCGCAAAACTTGGACCATCCAGAAACTAATTAGCATCATCTTAACCCGAATTTCTATTAGGTGAACATTAATAAGAATATCAAATGATGTTGATATATTGTATTAAATAGTACAGAGTAATTTTACCAAGACCTGCCTAACATTAACTCACACAAGTATATCTAATTTTGCCAGATCAGTAGTAAACTTAACCCAATTTACCATAACCAAGATATAAAAGAAAGAGCATACAAAACTACAGTCAGGAGTCTTCACCTCCTATTTTGTAAGCTAACCGAAGAAGAGATAATCCTTCGTGAAAACAAAACCAAGAGAGGATAAAACCCAAATGTGTAATATTTCTCTCTTATAAGTGTCTACATAAACTTATTTAATGTCCCTATTATTGATTTATCTAGCTAAACGTTTGGTGAGTAATTTGTGTTATCCAAAGATAATTTTTTATAGTAGGATTTATCCACAAACAAATGGTACTTTCGACCGAGAGAGCCGTTGAGTTCAACACATTAATTAATATAATCAAATCCCTCGATCTATTTTGATAAGCCAATAATTAGCCATAACATATGGTAATATTGGTGGCGCGAAAGGTTAAATCTAATTAGGAGGAAGTGTTAATCAAATGTACTTATATTAGAACTAAAAAATTAATACTTATAAGTACAATTGGTGTCATTAAGTCCTTACCTTGAGTTATACTCGTTTTTGTGTGTGTATATCCAAAAGGAACTTTATGTGTATGGATCCATTCGGAGGAGTTCTAGAGGTATATTCTTACCTCTATTGTTTTTTAGAAGGATAACGGCAAAGACACCTTGTGGGTGTTTATTTTAATATTAATTATACACCACATGTGAGATTATTAGAGTTTAATTTGGAATCCGCTATGGGGAGGATTAAAAGACGCAAAAGAGGAAATAGATTTGAAAGGAGTCATACAGTTGAAGAGGGAAATATTTTACCAATTCTCTCTAGTGTCCTTAAGCCCATTACAAAATTTGTTTTTTTTAGATTTATTACAGATATTCATGCTGATATCTCCACAACCACTATTTAAATAGACCGCATTGAATTTTGACATCGAGATTTCAGCATTAATTGTCGGGTAAGCGACAACCTTAAGTTAAGAACAAAAAACTAACGAGAAAATAGTTATTCAGGAATTTTCTATATGCGTTATTATTAAATTGAAAATATTACATTGTAGACAAAAGAGAATATCTTTACAGTAGTAATGAATAAGAATATTAAAAGAATATATTAAAACTAGAAATTAATTAATCTTAAATTGTAATTTCTATTATTAGTAATAAGATACGAAATGGAAATTATAAATTCGAGAAAAAATGTAAATACGTACATGATATAATATATTAAATTGAATCTTGATTATGTATATATTTAAAAAGTTACTTTCTTAATTTGGCAGAAATATAGAGATTATGCAAATGAATTACCTAATCTATATTTCAAAGTAATAAGAAAAATATATATATTAATTTATTAATTTCAAACTCAAAGTATAATTATATTTAACACTTGTAGAAGATGAATTTATATAGAGATTCTATGTATTTACTAGATTAACTGCTATTTCCATAAAGAGGTTATTTTTAGTAACTAGAGGTACATGAAATTCTGAGATTTCAGCATTTTTAATGGAGAGAACAAATAATTAATAGATGGCTTCGATTTATTCACTCCATAGTGAATATACAAAAGAGCATCGTTGCCAATTATTACATAACACTGCAGCCATAGGGACATCCACCACCTATTAAAAACCGTTCTAATACATAGGAACAAACTGAAAATCAAACTGCTTCGAAATGTGAGAGAGTGGTGTTAGAAGGACCTTCACTCCACATTTGTTAGAAACATGCTCAATACACGGATTATCCACTCATTTGTCATTGACCAATGGTTAACATTAAAAATTGGACCGAGAAAAGTAAACCATTTGATTTACTTCGGCACATTCAGGTGCTGAACGGTGTGTTACTGAATAACTGGGACGAAAATGCATAGTAGTAGGAAGTGACTGAAAATAAAAAATTACATTGTGTTAACTATGATAATAGAATTATAAACAAATAGAAATAAATAGACAGCGGAAGGTTTGTTCACAATTCTCCACCATTTATAATTAAACATATAATATTATTCAAGCTTATCTGACTCACTGGAAATCTTATGTATATCGGAGACGTCAAGAGCATAGATATCGTACATTAAAATTTTCATCAATGCATGAACTATAATAAAATGCAGAAGGTCTATACTTATTATTATAGTTAATGATATATATTATAAATACATCTATTAAACTGCTATACATTTCTTAAATTTAATTAGTGATTCCATTTCTCTTGACTTAATTAAATAGAGTATTTCTATCTTGTCTGTGAGCGCATATTAATTTCAGGTAGTATATAACACACTCCCATATAAATTATACTGGGATAAAGTACCTAAAACTTATATTCACTATATGAGATGAATCCAAAGATGAAAGTGATTTATTAAGAAAAATATAGTGTATTATGGTGCTAATTATTGGTATCGTTATTTGTGAGGATAGGGTTTACTCATGCCACTCCACCTGTAAGTCCGCAGTGTGCCGATGAAGATTTATTTATTAAATGAGTGTGAGAAAAAAGAACAAACATTTTAGTCCCAATTTCACAAAAAATGGAATATGGAGCAACTAAGGCTTCCAAAGCAGTGGTTTACTATACTGATAGAACCTCTCATTAGCACTTAAAAGAGGTCTGAAACTTGGACTTATACTATTAGGCTGACTATTCGGAAGATACATCTGTTACACAAATTGGAAAGAGTAAAAATTTTAAAAGATTTGATATTCATCCTGAGCCTCGATTTGTCTATCAAGACATTGCACTGTATAACTGATAAAGACGATAGAACAATCATAAAGACTACAATTATGAGACTCCCAGCAAGAACGATCACCCAACCCAACGGAAATAAAATTGAGAAGTCTACTTGGATAGATGTCCTTAAATTTCGTGATGGTTAATAGATCAAACGCAATTACTCTCCGGAGAAACAGTGAGTGATTTGATCACCAGACGAGAGGAGAAATACAACTAGAGTGACTTTTTTCAAAATCCTTGGATTTGGTTTTGAACATTCTTTTGGCAATTCATTCCGCGAGCTTAAAACAGAATTTGGATGTATGAACCGAAATAACTTCCTCCACTCTTTACTGTTTCTGTGAAAACCGGGCTTTGGTGAATGAATACGTAAATAAACATATCATCCGGAACTATCTCTGAAATGATTTTCAACAATGAAATATTGTCATCCTGTTCTACTCATATTAAGCGCATCGACTCAAATAGCCTTTTTGTAATTTAATTACGATCACAACTTTTTCTCTTAATCCCTTATAATTAAAATACTCTTACATTACCTTGAGCACTCGGGCCAACTATGAAAGTCAGCATATTAGTATATATATAATCCAGAAAGGAGACTCAACAAAAAAAATCCACTTCTTAATGATAGACGAAGATTACGCGAATTCCTACTATCATTGGATACTTATAAAGATGATAAATCTAGTTGTTACAATATTTCTACGCTACAAGAATACAAACTATATCACATCTTATATCCTCGCAACCATAATTATATCTCTCTTACGCCCCTGGCACTTCGATAAAAATACCTCAGAACAATGGAAAACTGCAAGAATATTGATCAGTGCGCTAAAAAACCTTTAGAACCACCCTAAATTCGCTCAGATAGCTGACATCAGTAAGAATACTCCTATCTTATGTATTATTTAGATGCGATAGTGACATCCTTGCGCCGAGTAAGAGTTAGTCGCCACATAATCCACCAACAACCATTCAATCATAAATTACAAAAGATGTTCCTTGCAATAAAATCGCCTTGAAGAAATATGTCGCGATGTCAGCGCCAGTATAAATCTCAAAACTTTATGAATATATAGTTTAGAAGTACGGTTCCTTTGATGCACCAGTGTTATCACTGTGAGAATTTCACATCTATCGTGTGAGAGAGTGTCTTCCGGGAGGAAATGTAATATTACTTGCCTTAGGGAAACACTCAACTGTTCTGACCTCAGTCAACTCTAGTCTTCAACCCAAACTCACCGAGTTGGTGCCATATATATTGCTGATATTCTTTACTAATCTTCATCAATCCCCCTTTTACATCTTCATCCTGATTAATTAGAAAATATTGTATAATTGATGTGTATTTGGCAATGTAATTACTTTACCTACTCATATAATGCTTAATGCAACAACTTTTATGAATAAAGGTAAGATTTCATTAAATGGTTAACAGAAGAACCTGAAGTAAAAACAAAAACTCACAATGTATAGTCACAATAGGCATAAAGTACTTAATTTTTCACTTTTATTCACTTGACTCTTCATAGACAGAGAGAGTTAAGTGTAAGAGATTCTATAAGGCTCCCCATTGAAATATTTGTTCTGAAGAGAAGAAACTCTTCAATGATGGAACCCCTCCTTGTTGGTGCATAATGGGATTTATTGATAACAAGCAAAAGTTATTGAGGTTTGTAAAACCAATAAGTTCAATCTTAGGACAGCTTATAAATTGCTGTAATTACCGATACTTGCTGGGTATTTTTCAGGCAAGTGTATATGAATGTAAGCAGCATTAATAGAAATGGATATAAGGGTGTGCTATTAACTGCTCTCTGATGTTTTAACCTTGGATCATTTGTGAGTTTTCCTTATAGTAAAATGATAATAAGTCACTTATATCTGCAGTTGATTACTATTTGTTAATTACAAATAATTTTATAAATTATATATTGCTATCGCGTAGAAACGTTTGCAACCCAACAATAAAAAAACGTTAAAATTAGAAGACCCCATTGCCAGTGATTAAACACAACATTTTGATTTATGAACTAAGGTGCGAATCAGTTAGGACACCAAAGATATCATACCCATGAAATAAATAAATTGTTGAATATGTGCATAATAACAGCTTTGGAGAGAGAAAATAAGAGAACAAAGAGCCAAACGACCTAGTTAATCCAAAGAAAGGGCAAGCCCTGGCACGAGAGTTTGCGGCGCGGGCCACACAGTCTTGCCTTAAGTGGATATGAGAAATATATATATCTAGAAATAACCTTTGACCACTAGGTAATAATTCTATAATTAGTAATGCAAACATTTCCATTTTTAAAATACTCTATGTTAAATTTTTTTATAATTAATATAAACGATAATAAGAAAAGAATCCTACCAGGAAAACAAAAACGATCTGGCGCACAGGACCAAATGCTTCTATACATCACAATACTCGAGAGACTAAAATATGCCAATATAATAAAAAAATAATATAATACTAATTAAATAACATCGACCTCTAAAGTTAAAGTGATAAAATTAAGAATATTTAAAGGATCAAAAACCCTGGACACAAGCAGATAACTAACAATATTTTTGTATTTTAATTTATGCATCTGCATTAAATGAAATATGTAATTGATGTATAGTTCCTTCTGAAACATATGATCACTGATAAGAATGGAATTGAAAAAGATATCAAGAACCAATATAATTTTCCATTTCGTGAATCTTCTCTTGCAAATGATATGTGACTATATAACGATCACCCTGCCCTTCCCCATAACAGCTCCTTAAATTTGATCAATTATATAGATGTCCCCAACTTCTAAGAGGAAACAATCCAACCAATCCAATTCATATTCGTATGCATAACTTTGCAATACACATGCATAAAAGTCCTTATATAAATGATTGTGGAAATCAAAATGCCCAATTTAATTATATTTAAAATTATACTTTGTAAACAAAATAGAACTTATTATCGCAATAACCACGCACATTCATGAGGTACCTAATCCATCAATAATCTCATAAACTGACATAGTACCATAGATAATAATGCTTTTGAATTAAGATAATACCCACCTAATCTGAGATGAACCACCGTTGAAAGCCGAGAAAAATTTGCAAAACAAATAAACAAATGGTTGAGTATCGATCAGCCTTATGACCATTAACATAAAGTTTACCGAAAAAACACCTGACTAAAAGCGAATTGCCGGTCTTTCCAAATAGCTTTTTTAATACTTAATCCCTTGAAATGGAAAGGCCCTTGTTTATTTATAATTATTCCAAGAGCTTTAGGCAATATTACAAAAACTGCTGACCTTTGTACTTGAACTTTCACTGTTGAAATATAAAAATTTCCCCATTAATAGTTGGCTGACAATAAAGTTAAATCACTCTGTCGATTATTGAAAAATAACCACAGTTTGAATGTAATATTTGGAGACCCCTCAATTTAATGCAAAGAAAGGAAAACACCACAAAAGGGCCCAATGCGCACCTTTGGGATTTTGTTATCTTTGTTCAACTAATACATTATTTATGATTCAGTTGGTCCCCACAAACCAGGCAATAGTTCAGATAGAGGATAACTCACATAATAATTAAATAATATTTAAATAGCAATTACATTAGAATAACCATTAATTTAATTGCCATATAATACCAAAGATCGTCTCTCATATTGTTGATTAATAAATCCAACATCATCAATAGGCCTTTAACTAAATCTTTCTTTTACAAAATGTTTCTCAAATCGTATACTCTTATGTCCAGGTTCGTTACAATGATAACAAGTTATTTTTATTAAATATTTTAGGACAATCTTAATAATATCCTTGCACTAAACAGGAAATTGAAATAACCACATCTATTTTAATATGAAAAATATTTTTCCTGTTCCTTTGAACTCTAATACCCTATCACCTTTGCGAATTTTTCAATCTGTTTTTCAATCATCATAGAAAATTCTTATTATTTAACTAATGCCAATACTTCAATACTAAGAACTTTAATTTTATTTAGACATAAATCCTTAATCCACCTTAGGCTTTTTCCCTCTATTCAACACACCTATCTTGCAAATTTACTTATAGTAAAAAGGCCTAAATATTGGCTTAATGGATTTAAAATAAGAAATAAGTATCGGATTATAAGACTGCAATACTGCAAACAGCACAAATTTTTGACGCTTGCGAGCAGAATTTTGATGTTTTGAAACGACTCAATCAAATTGTGATACTTTTTTGATTTTTTGACAGTTGACGGTGGCTTTTGAAATCAAAAGCTTATTTAAATTCGATATATTGTAATATAAAAATTAGTATGATTTGTCCGAAATGGGTAAAATAAAAATAAGAACCTCTCTTAACTTAAAAGCAACAGAAAGGTCCTACTTCTCAGATTGTTTACATTTTTAAATATTCAATTCCTAGTCCTCGATGTGGATATACTGAAAAATTATATTCAAAATGCCGTGAGTGAATAAAGACCATTCTAAAAGTAACAACCAAACTAAAAAAAATGAGTTATTGACTCTATTAATAAGTAGAAAATCAACAGCCAGCCCACATTTAAGAATTTTTTTCTTAAATTTAAATTGAAGCCTGATCTCTATATTCGAACTCTAATGTGATAAAGTAATTGAAGAGTTCTCTATATCAGCAATCTCATAAAAAGGTAAAGGTTTTGGGAAAAACTAGAACCGTGAGTTTTTTCCATATTTATTAGCATCAAGTCTCATCCTCTTCAATACATAGGACGGTGGGCTATACTATTAAATATGGCTTATTCTTTTTTAATTTTCGTATTGGAGCTCGCTTTTCTCCGCACTGATTTTCATTCTACCTCAGATTTTAATGATTTTTGGCATTCTTAGTTTCGAGGCATTGTTGCCATCTTGAGACAAAGCCGTAAGCGAAAAACCTCTGTATAAGAACCGCAAACAGCTCGACTATGGCAAAGAACCTGAAAATGCCGTATAAAAAAGGAATAGGACAACCCCATTTTAGCCTGTAACTCAATCTATCCTTATGTATCTTGATTGAATAATTTAAGAATAATGAAGAAAGATTGTTTCCTGGTGCCCTTCCTGGATTTAAAACTTTAAGACATTACCTATGTTGGTTGAAGAGTTGCTGAAGACATTTCATCACCTCTTGGCCATAATACTCCAATAGAGCTGTATAACCATTGAAATATGAAATCATCTTTTCCTTTATTTGCAAACGAACTTGGCCAACTGCCAATGCAAAAAGGTTGCTCTCTCAAAGTTCGAAGGACACTTTATATAATACTGCGGTTATGTGTTTTACGTAAACAATGAACGATGACTTTGGTGAACGCTTTATGGGCATAGAAATTGTTTATTTCATTATAACAATTGTTTTTTTTAATCTAAATAATAATAGGTGTTTGATATAAACATTTAAAGGCTAATATTTGAGGTCCATCACAATAGAACCCCTCCCAATTACTGGAGAATCGAAACAAAATTGACTGATTTTGCATAACCTTTTGATTTCAGACAGTGGAAGAATCAAATACCCCCACCCTTACTATGAGAAGTTCAATTCCACTTAACTTTCGATTAGTATGAGTTTTTTGAAATTTTGCAAAGAAGAATGGGAGAGATAGGCCAAATAAACTTTATTAGATTTAATAAGGAGACTCATCAATCGTTCCCTATATGATTATTTTTCATTAATTTTATTATAATTAGATATTTTATTGTCTTAATGGTGTTAAATTTATGATAAAATTAGTATTTAAAATTTTTGTAAATAAGTTTTATGGGACAGCGGACTCTGAATTGAATTGAACCTCTCTAATTAGAATTAGCACGGTTTTATAATTCAAATTCATTTTATTATTAATAACATTCATTAAATATAACATTCTAAACGAAATAATTATGTGAAATTTAATATCCGTAAGAAGTAGTAAGAGTAGTTAAATTTTATGATAATTGAGTAAAGAGCTTCCTTTACTAAACCTGAAATCTAATAAGAGTCAATTTTTGAATAAAACTAAAATGGAACTAAGTAACTGTATATATTAACCTGATAAGACACTTGCAACATATTGACTCTTTATAACTCTTCAAGTTCAATTATATTTATCTGTCTCCCTCGCAAAAATATATCGCACTAATTGTAAAAGCAACCTTGTCGCATTATTATTCGTTTGTGATTCACGTAATTATGGTTTTTTAAACCTATTGATATTATTTTTTCTGTTTTTAAATTAATAATCGAATATCTGAAAGAGTTTTCGTCCCTAAAAAATTCGCTATTAATACAAGAGTTTAATCCAATAATGTCGAAAGGCTTATCTATTGATTATTTTACCAACTCAAAATAAGAAAAAGGTTCTGAAATCAGAGAGTAAATGCAATATTCCCCTTTAATTTAATTTTTGTTTAAAGAAATTTGGGAAGTTTAGATCGAGAAAATTCAACTTAAATTTTTCTGTAAATCTAATTAACTCTTCATTTGTGTCTGAAATGAAGGTAATTTATTATGGCAACACTTATCAGTTTTTCTCTTCTTATCATTGCCTCAAAAATGAAATCCTTCAATCTTCTATTTAAGCTTCATAAGAACAGAAAATTCCACCTCGAAATAAATGATAAGGCTCAAGGTATTCTCTCTCAATAAATAATTTGTAGATGGAGTGGCAAATTTTTAATCCCCTTTTAGCATTTATGTGTTTCACTTATTTTGATTTAATTTGATGCAATTTGGGTAACTGAAATGGTTCTGACCACATCCAACTCAATTATTACGTAAACTTAGGAATGATTGGAGTTCCACAATTTTCCATTTTCATTTAAATTTTTTTATAATATATTGTATCCTTTGTGGTTTTAACCTCGATGTCCTTTAAACAACGCACCCTTAAACTACTTGCTATAAACAAGTAGTCTTTTACATAAACTTTGTCCATCTTTTGTGAGCTTATAATATATTTTAATGTAAGGATTTGTGGGCTTTCATAAATGCCTTCCTAAGTTCGTGATCCTATAGATATGATATCTCCCTACTTGTTTTGCCTCGCAGAAAAGATGAAAATCCGTAAGAAATCTATTTTGAACTAATATGGCCTAAGATGTTTTTATAACTCGCTATCAAGGAGAGGCGGGCTTGATTTTATCTCTTGGGTAAAAGACACTTCCCGCCCGAAAGCATTTGCTCCTAGTGCTTAGAAAATGCACCCTGCCAAAGGGCCAAAATGAAACCTTTGAAAAAAGATGAATAGCAATGGTACTTTCGCGCACCACAGGCAAAATTATTGATTTGAAATTTGAAAAGGTCTATTAGAACAAAAAAAAAAACTAAAAATTTGAAAAACTTCAACAAAGTGATTTAGCCTAGAAAAATGTTTTGAAATTGAATATTTTGAGGAAAAATGAGACTATGGCCCCTATACCCTTTGTCAAAATAATTTGAAATTTGAAATTTTTTTGAAAAGGTTCTAGAACAGCACCTCCCAAACCAAACAAATTTTAATAGGTTTATAAAGAAATACAATGACCCAACGGTCTACGCACTAAGTTTGAGCTTGAATTTTTTTTAGAAAACACACTAAAAGGGATGAAGTTAGTGTGCAATTTGATCAATTAAGCTTAAAATCTAACTCTCAATAACCAAATGAATCTCACAATTACCTAAACTTATCTAAAAACTTAGGTAACATAAACACACCAATAAGCCTATCTGTATATAGCCAAAGAGTGAGCTGCGCACCATCCTATCCCCACACTTCTTTTGTATTAATATTTTTCTATCTGTATCAACCACAGTTCATAACTCCTATAATTTTAAATTTGGAGTTATTCGTACTACATCAAATAACACAAAATATAGAAAACTGGCTATAAATTAAACAATATGAGCTAGATAGGATAAAGTTTGATTATTAATTTATAGCAATATTGCCTTAGCCACGAGTTTCAAGAACCCTTGCCAACACAAACTCCGTTTTCCCGTTGAAACACTATATAGATTACACAATTGAACAAAAAAGTTTTCATGATGTTATTTAGACTATTAACATTAATATTAATACATATATAAGTACACATCATGCCCGCGCGTAGCGGTTAAGCAAGGGGGTTGCAGGTTGTGGGTGCCCTGGTTCCCCTTCAATAAATTTCTTGGCGGAAATAAAAATATGAACCATTTATATTTATTCTGCAGTAAGTCTCCTACGTTTTTAAGGGGTTAGGACAGAAGTAGATAAATGAAAAAAACACATCAAATCGATAGATAAAATGAATAGTAAGTAAAATTTCTAGATTACTAACTGGTAACATTTTAATATAGATACACATTATTATTTTTTTTCTTAAAGTTTTATGATTTTTGAGGCATAATTTTAGAAACATTATGTAGAACTTGCAGTCTTGTTTCTTTTGGTGGTAATTTTTAATAAACTAAGCTGGGATTCTTTCTGACAATTATTCTCCGCCTAGAACTTTCCCTTAATGTGTAGCACATCTTGCGTAGGAACTGCGCAAAAAGCTTTGTTTTAAATCAAATCATCGGATAAGAACCAGCTTTAACTCCGTTGGGAAAATTAATTTCGATATGATACTTGAAGCAAACAACATTAAATAACATATTGCAGAATAATAAAAAGAATATATTATCATAGCAATTATTGAAGAATCATAATATATATATTATAATAATCAATATATTATATATTTCATTATATTATATATATCTATTAAATATACTATATATATATTATAAATATTGATAATATTTATATTATATAATAATATATAAAGATATTATATATACTATTATATATAATATATTATAAATATTATATATAATATATATAAATATAATTAATATTATTATATATAAATATATAATATTAACTAATATTATATATATATCATTCAAACTACAAAATACGAAATTTCAGATCACCATTAGAGTAACAATATTATGTAACTATCAAAATAAAGCTTTTACCATATAATATATTGTAAAGCTTGGTATTTATTTATTCAATATGAACTTTTTTATTTGGATCTTGAAGGATAAGTTCTACGTGTTAATTTATATTTTTAAGATAAACCTCAGCCTGTTAGTGAGCTTTATTATATTAAATATAGCTATAATTATTAGGTTTATGAATAGGTTTAGATATAAGAGGATAAATGAAAAAATAGAGAGTTTTAGAGAGTTAATTGAATAAATAGGTTGAGAGTAAGGGAAAATAAACATTTTTCCTTATAGAAAATCTCCAAACCCTTTACATTTTTTGATTATTAAATATTTTAAGCACCATATTACACAAAGTTCCCTTGCTTTGTGACGCCGCTTTCCTTTAATATAGGATTCCGCTATTGAATTTGACGTGAGGTCTACGCCATGTTGTTATGTTAAGACATATATGGTGATATTTTTTCAGAGGAAATTGTGTATAAAGAAGAAAAATTCCTCAATGAAAATAATCAACTGATTATTTTACTTGATTTTTTTTAATAATGAAATTTCGATTGATTGTTTTAGATTTTAAAAATTTTTTTTGACACTCCAATAGATTTTTTTGACTTTTTAAGGAAGGATCTTTTTTTTATAATTTTTTTATTTTTTTGTATCTTCTTTTTGCAGAAGGAAAAAATCATCCAAATAGAAATAAAAAATATAATAAACCAGTAACTAATATATAAAATAAAAAAGTATTAATATAAATTTTTTTTTACAATTTTTGACCAACCAAACTATATTGGACAATTGTTTAAAATAATATCTTATTAGAACTTTCTTCCAATTGTTGTTTCTATTTGTTTTTTTCCATTGTAAGTATTTTTGAACCCAGATGTGGTATAAAATAGAAATTAACATTGCCCACGAATATTCCCAGAAACTTCAATTATTATATATTACTGTCTGTCTTTGTTTAAATATATGTCCGTAACTAATAGATATGTTAGGCCAGTATTTTGAATATTGTCTACATAAAATTCTTAAAACAGTAACCTTCCTCTTATTAGAAAATGAATCCAATATGCTCGGAGATCCGTGTCCCTCGTTACGTAACACATAAAGGGACAGAGTGGGTAAAAATCTTTTTGCTCCTTTTTTGGAGGTAATACTAGAATGAGTAGGTAACGCACTCGTATAAGTTGTCCCCCTAGATTAGTGCCAACCCATGGCCAACTCTCTTCTCACACTACTATTGTGTTTTTACTTATATTTTCTTATGGGTGAGCTGGGACACTCTCCTAAGAAAGGAGGCACCATCGTCGGCTTCTTTATATTATTAATTCCTCATTATTGGCTCTTTGTCTGGGGACCCACAATATCAACCAAGGACCAATGCCTAAGGCACCTTCTTAAGTATAAATTTCGCACTTTAATTCTATTGGGCCAATAATATTTGAAAAACTGACGAAAGAGAGTGTAATTAGGAGTCTCCAACTGGGGGTTTCCTTAAATTATAAATTTTCATTTTAATTATTAATTTTATACTATATATTATATACGTGTTGGTGAACTTTAGGAAGTATTTAGGAGTATTCCCTTGATGCCGAGCTTTCTTTAAAGAGTATATTATATGTCTATAAAAATTTATTTATTATTATGGGTTTGAACCTAGAAGGACAAATTCTAGAAGTAAAGTCCATGTCCGGAGCCAGATTGATTTTAAAATTAAGTTTTATTTTGATAGTATGGTTGAAACGTGGTGCGGGCAAACAATGGTACTCTACCAATAGGAACGCCAAATTGCGTCTTCCCTTTCTTTATGCTTTAATTGAGTGCTTATTTTTTATGGGTTTGAACTTGGGACAGCTTCCAAGAGAGGTTTTAAAATATGCAAGCTTCTTTATTATTACTTCAGAATAATAATTAGAAGCTGCATTAATACTCCACCTGACTAGAATTGATCACCCAGTCCTAAACACCATAAGGAGAGATCACGCTAGGAGTGATATACTTAACCGAAGCCGCCATCGGGTCCAAAGTTTTTAGAACAAGCCCCATCTCATAACCCTAATAAAAATTCATATATGTGTGAGGAAGCCGCATTGGCCCCTTCGATATGTCCCTATCTGCAACCCATAATTAAATAACATAACCTCACTCACTCTAAATCAAACGCAAAATAGTATATACTAAAGAAAGCCCTGAGTGAGCAAACCAATTATCTTAGAACTCGGCCAAGTCTACGCCATAATAATTGAGAGTTATTAAAGCTTTTTTTGGCCCCTCTCGAATGTCCCAGTCACTAAGTTCGTTGCATAAACATAACTCACATAAAAATAATAATACAAGAGATAATGACCGTAAATGTGCTACTTCTAGACTTGTCTCGAGAATCAATCCAACTAATCCATTAACCTAATTATATCCACACACTCACATATTTTAATGATTAAAAGTATAATCTGAATTGTAATCCTCTTACCTTCTTAGAATATCCTCAGTTAACCATCATAATATATAAATAAACATAAGAATAATAAATATTAAAATACAAAAGAAATAAGAAGACGCAATGGTTCCTTTTTTAGAACTGTCCCCATCGTCCCCAAAATCAAAATTTACAAAAAAATTAATAATTTAAAAGAAGCTTGCAATTGAGCACTCTTCCTATGAAATGTATATTGAACCCCATAAATTAAATAATAATAAATAATAAGAATTAATAACGATAAGAAGAAACCGCATGGGCCTATCTTGACTTGATCCCAGTCAACCAATTATAATTAATAAATTAAATAATATAATTTAAGATCCAAGTCAATCCGAATTGAACCCTCTAGAAATGTCCCAGTCAATACATAAATAAATTATAAATATATACTTAGATAAATACAAGCCACCATTGAGCTCTACTAAACCAAATCACAGATCTGAACAATAAAATAAATATATAATTAGAGTAGAATCCACGCAATTTTATCCCATCTAGAATTTCCCATCACAACTACCTAAAAATTTAAAGAATTGAAATAATTTAAAAGATAAAGTAATAAAAAATAGATAAATTCTCTTTTTCTAATTAAGATAGTTCCACATTAGCGAGCCTCCTAGACTGTTCCCCAGTCTCAACCATAACAATTAATTAATAGTTATAATTAGTAAATAATCATATTAAAAATAGTCCGCATTTTTTGCCAACTACTAGAATGTTCCTCCAGTCCAATCCATTAATAATTATAAAATAAGAAAAATAATATAAACTCAAGAGCCAATACAAATGGGGTACCCCCTACCTAAACTATGAGTCCAGTTACAATATCCCATAATATTAATAATTCATATAATCTTATATCTTTATACTAATTGATTATATGGGTTGACTGGGCTCACATGACTAGTACATACGAAATGTTTAAAAATGAATACTCTGTAGTGACTTATTGTGATCTTACATTACCTTCTTGAATTGTTTGTCTGATTTAAATGATTTTTTTTGCTCTTGTGTGTGATGATACCTAGATATATAGTCCATAGATAACTCAGCCTTTTATATTTTGGATAATATGAATGCAAATTAAATCTTAATTTGAAGGTGTAAACTTTTTGATTGCTCATGTAAAAAGGTAAACGGAGAATATAGAGATATTGTTTTGATAATATGTGAAATATTTGAAAAGAAATATTAGTAAAATACTTTTAACCTCTAATGGACCAACAGGTAGCTACTCTTTTTACATTTTTGAATTATTAATTTTGGGATATTTTATATTTCAAAGACGACTAAAAATAATAAACTCTTTTTAACCCCATACATTCACACGCCACACTTTCCAATTTGTAAAGACAATGTGATTATTTTTTTATGAACTTTTATGGACCCTTTGCAGTCTGAATACAATCATAAGATCAATATAAATTCCGCTAAAACTAATACTGTAGCTATATAGCTTAAATAGTTTCTTATATCTAAAATAAAATACTATATCTAAAATAAATCACACTGTATATTGAAAGAATAATAGAATGGTATTTAATATAAAAAGTAAATATAACTGTGTTTTATTTTTTTTTATATCTATACACTACTGTAAGTATTCAACATGAAAAACAATTGCGGTTTAAAAAAAGTTGAGAACGTTTTTTACAATCAGATAATTTCCCTGCAAGGGAATTCTTGACACTTGATCAGCTAGCCTGGTTCTTAACGATGTCTTTCTTTGACTGAATTGTGCTGATAATTTTGATTCTGTTTGAGACTAGTCAATAGAACGTCATTTTATGAAACACTATGAAAGTTTATGAAAGGTTTGGTAACATCTACAACTAGTAAAAAGAAACAATAATACTAACTTTTGAAGAAATAACTGAATTTGAATTTTGAATTGAATTAGCATTCCCCTGTAATTTTTTCAGTCTGTTTTTTTTTGTACCATAACTTGTAATATGAGAGATCAAACTGCTTCTTCCAGCATCTTTTTTCCACTTGATGATCAGAATTACGTTGGTAAATAGATATTCACTCCAAATGGGTAGAGGCTTATTGAACAAGATATAGAATAATACTGGTTATATCCATCCTACCTCTCTCTTATAATTAGCACATCTCCTAATTCCTAATACGATGAGATCAACTTCAAACAATGGATCTTCCAAACTTCTACCCATACAGCCCCAAAGGGTCTAGGTTTGGTTAGGTTGTTGATATTGCACACATCAGAAACTATCATTAATTCTTCCAACTTTATTTTCTGTTGTTCTCTCGCCTGACTCACACACTTTTCTTATATTGTTGGCCAGCAAATTTAAAAAATAGATAAGACCTCATACCCTACAATAGATTTTCCTGAACAAGCTCACTCAACAGTTAATTCAATTAATTTGTGCAGGATGAGATTTAAGGCTTTAAAAGTTTCTTGTTGGTGTGGGATGAAAGAGATGTTATTTGTTTCTTTTCACCTCTAATATAGGGGAAGTAAGGAAAACTATCAATTGAAATATGAAGGTTTGAATTAGACCATTATGGAGGCTGTGTCAAATAAAAGAGATTTGGAGCTGACGTGGCATTTATGTATGTTGTATACTTGAATGAACGCTATATGTGTTAAGGTCTTTGAAAATGAATTTACAATTTGTCTAATTTTACAATTTGTCTAATTAGTTGTTAACAGTTTGAAAGTAATTAAAGTGGCCATTTAAAACAATAATAATTTTGATTAAGAAAACAGTTCTTATCCATTTGAATAATTAATTTATTACCATTTTCTCTCTATCCCAAAACTTTCTTCTACATCTTGTTAAACTGGAAAGCATCTAGGTAACCATTTTGTGTATCGTTTTTGGATTGTTTATTAGATTTACGGTAATTTTGGATCCAGTATGTTCCCGTGAGACAATATGTTGAAAACAAGGAATTTTCTATAAAGTATATTTTCACTGTTTGAAAATTCCTGGCATGTATCTAGTACAAATTGGATGTTTAATATGGTCCTCTATATATTGTGAAACGATCTTGAAAAATAAAGTAACGTAATGTGTTTTCAGTGACAATATGCCTTGAGAAAGGACAATACAAACATAGAAAAAATTTATTACATTATGTGATATTAAAGGCAAGGTGAAAATTAATAGATTTACTTTTTTTTAAATTTCCTTTATCCTTAATATAGCTTTACATTCGGAGAAATGCCTCCTTAAAATTCCATCCGGCCCGTAATTGCCTCAATAAAGAACAACAATAAAGAAACAAAAATTTCTGTAATTAAAAGAGGAAGATTAGTCAATTTTGGATATTTAAATGGGTATTGTCTTTGTAAAATTTTTTTTTGGCATAGTATACAGTCCTGACAAAACATTCTTTTTACAGCTCCCTGCCTGGCCTTATGGCACATTTTTCATAGCCCATGATGCCTTCTTGGAGTAAATTTTTGGAAACATCAGCTCGTGTGGGCTTTTTTTTTGTTTATTTTTGAAATATAACATAATACCCTCATACCCCATAAATCAATGATGAAAAGTCTCATATATAACTATTTAATTTAAGTGAAGTAATGATTGAATCTTCTGCCAAGCACCTAAGAAATGTATTATACTCCATACATCCATCATTTAAAGTTTTCGTCTTGACATTCTAGATACTCTTTTGGATCGGACTTTTAGCCCCTATTGTTATCGATCTATGAGATAACGTTAAAGAGAAAAATATTTTTATCTGACAGCAACCCTTAAATTGTCATCCTCTCTCTCTCTCACGATTTGTTAATTTATTTTAGAAAATATCTTCGAAGTCTGATAAATTATTTACCATTATCTTTCAAACGCGGAATGAGAGTTGGGCATTTTATTGTCATATCTGAACAATACTCATTACCTATGCCTCTTTTTAACTCCTTGCAATCGAATTGGAATATTTTTTGAAGTTTACTTTTTATAAAGCTACTGCACCCACTTGAAGTAACTTATTAAAAATGAGTAACAAAGACTCGGTTGAAAACAAACCACGAGTGTGACATTGGTATAAGTTTTGATATATTTCACTATCATTGGGCCCTGCAGACATATTCATGATAATAGTTTACTTATAGGCAGTGCGTCAAAAGACAAAGATAAAAATAAATATTCAGTTGATTTATAGATTATTATAAATATCAAAGAACGTGCTATATTTTCATAATGATAATTTTTGAAAACGAAAGAAGAAACTAGATTTTGTAAACAACCTTAATTCTTGGTAATCAAGATTTCTGCTGGTTCCAGCATATTGATGTAAGGCCATAAGAAATGGAACAATTGTTATCTTTTAATGCATATCTCTTATTTGATTTAGAATAAATATAATATGCATATAAAAAACAAAACACATTTTTACATTATTTATGACTCTTCCGGCACAATATAGGAAAGCCCCCCATTGAAGGAAATTTTGCCATCTACAAATAGAACCTATTTTGTGGTCCGTGTTATAGTTTTAAATATACAAGATGTACGCCACGCCGATTTAAAATCTCTTAAAAAGAGT
Source organism: Trachelipus rathkii (assembly GCA_015478945.1). Lineage (NCBI taxonomy): Eukaryota > Metazoa > Arthropoda > Malacostraca > Isopoda > Trachelipodidae > Trachelipus > Trachelipus rathkii. The sequence goes on from JABUQX010087021.1 coordinate 33,476, forward strand.
AATGTTAGGTCGTTCTTCAAATCTAGGGCTTTGCCCCTCTTTAGAGTTGTTGTCTGTTATATTCTTTATTATTATTCCAATTGTTTAAATAATCAACAGTTTATAAATATCAGAATTTTTCTTTAATTATCAGTTTATATTCAAAACATAGGTCTTTTGCTAGATGCTCAAAATTGTTCCTTCATTGGCTCCTTTCGGAAGAGCAAAAAAATACAAAATTTATTTGTAAATAAAGGTTATAGGAAAGAATAAATTTATTACAATCAAAAAATCAAGTTGAGACTCTAGAGTAATAAGTTTAAAACATTTTCTTATGAACTATACATTCAAATATATAGTCTGATTAAATACCACTAGGCCAAAATTCGTATTTCTGGATTTTTAACAAAGAGGTGTTACCAACTTTCTACTTTTCTATCAAATTAAATCATTATGCTTAAAGGGCCTTTTGAATTCTCTCGATCAATCTCAATGGCCTGAGTGTAGATAAACTTAAAAATGTTTCTGGAAGCCATTAATGATGAAAGAGACTAACACATTATCCCCACACATCTGTGAGTTTTGTTAAAGTCTTTGTTACCATTTTTATACAGATTCTCTACATTGGATGCTAATAGGACTTTATAAAGGTAATCTCAAAAAATATTCAATTCATTTAGCAAAGAGAGTAAAAGGGCGGATGAAAATGACTGATTATTGGATCAGAAGCCCCCAATCTATGGTTTGACAGCAAGCCAAGCGCACATATGAGTTTTTTCTATAGGAGTACTAATTATTTCAAAATCCTAAAAAGATGAAATATTCACCGCTGGTAATCATACTTATCTTATCTATAGATTTATATTTAGAGGCCTTTTAATCGATTCCAAAAGGTAGAAAATTGCCAAGAAAAACTTTTATATATGTATTGATGTGAAAATTAATCCAAATTCTTCTTGTGCCTCAATGAGGATCGATCATTTCACTAAATTACATCAGTAAGTAGACTTTTCATTCCAAGATGTTCTACACCTTTGGTGTTTCAAACCACATCAATTTTCATTCAAGAGCTCTGGGCTTTCTGGCATTCAAGGCCCAGGCCCCAAAATTCCTGTTATAAATGTTTTTTATCCAAGACATGTAAATAGTATTGTCAAAAATCTTAACAGTTAAATTAATCCTTTTTATTATCCCTATTATTGTCTTATCATTGTGATAGAGTTTAATTTTGTCGTTCCCTTTTGTGAGAAAAGGCGATACGGCCGTTAGAGAAACATATATAACAAGGGCAATAATAAATAAAATCTCGTTGTAATGTATTTTAAGATACAGGTTAATAATCTAAAAAGTTTATTCTTAATTTATTTCACCTTGCTTCTATACATAATTTCAGAGGTCATATTCCCTATAATGATGGGTACAACTATAACAGATATTAACAAGAGTACCACAAAAATCAAAAACGCTATATATTTTTCATATATATATATTCTACTGTTTTCAACATAAATTATTAGTGATACTTACCCAATTTTGGTACTCTTTAAGATAGATGCCAGGAATTCAAGAGAATGTCGGGAAATATTTATAATTTTACTGGTCTAGAATCTTAGTCTTTAATATTTTCTATCCGAAATGCGTATCATCAACATCAAAACATTATACAAGATTTACAGTCTTATTCCAGTTGGGTTTGGATCAGTTTGGAGAGAATGATTAACGAACAGTTATTAAGGGATGGCTTCCCTTATAATATATAGGTAAAAGAACTTATAACTTACATTTAATCACTGTTTATAATATGAATTCCAATATCAAATGTATTTAAACATTCAAGACCTTATTACCTAATGATATTCCCAGTATAGTTTAATGTTGTAGTTAATACCTTAAATTTCTTTTCTTAGAAGCCTTATTGAGCAAATTCAATACCAATCATAATATTTTCAATAAGAAGTTTTTTCCAACCTCAATAAGGATAAAAACTTCTCTCTTAACTACAATCAAAATACTTAGTACAATAACTTTCTAACTGCTCCTAAGGTAGAAGTTTTGGAGACTTTCCTAAGAGAATTTGTAATGAGTTCCTTTTTTAATCTATTTAAATAATTTGCTCGCCAGAAAGTAAGAAATACTACTAAATCAGTCAAGTAGGTTGAACCAAAAATAAAGGTTTAGGAGATATATGTAGAGTAAACCACTAAAACCTTAGACCCTTCTGGCTTTAGGGTATGAGTCCTTGGAATCATGTTGGTTGATGAACGATATAATCAAGATGGTTATTAAAGGGGAGATCGACATAACTTTTCATTCTAATTTCCTATTGTACATCTATCTACCATTGCGAAGTTATTCTCTTACCTTACATCAATTGTTCTCCAGAGAGAAATATGGATGCGAAGCGAATCAGTGATCTCTCCAATCAAGTATGGTCCCAATAAAAAATCAATAGAAAAAATATGATTAAAGTTGTGATAAACAAATCAATATCAGTTAATTCAAAAGTAACATCGTGATACTTACTCATTGTGTAAAAGATTGTTTAACAGAGCTTCAATCTTCATTTGTAATATAATTCACCATCCAAACCTTGACTTCTAACAGAAAGAACTCAAATGCTCCGCTTCCAATAACTTCCCAATTAGAAAGACCGCCTTTAGAACAGTGCTGTCTGTCTCCAGTGTCCAACGAATTTTCCTTTCGCAGGACAAACTTAATCATATATAGGAGTTCTGTATATAAATACTCGTGAATTTCTTAAATTGCAATGGTTCATTGCAACTCTTTCAGTGGAGGACTATAAAGAGAGTTATTATAAATCTTTTTTCACATATATTCTTCCTATTTTGCTCATTTTAAGTATTTTTATTAGTGTATATTGATTTTATTTAGGATATAAACTAATTAAGTTTATATCAATTACAAGTAATGTATAATTTTAAGCGAATTTATATTTATTGTCACTACATGTGGTATCCATATTTCACTAAATTTCACTATAGAAAATCACAATTTGTTCTTTGCAAATTGTTGGATCTCACTTTAATTTAAAGACAGAGATATCTAATATAGGTTCTTGTTTGTTGGTAATTAAAGTTTGATAAATTCAAAGTATATAAAGTATATGGTAAATATTAACTTTCTTATCAGTTCCAAAATATCACTATCAACCTGATATCCTCCCTATTCTCTTTTCTCCACCCAAATCATTATACACATTAATTAACATTTTAAGTGATATAGATTACCTATCACACAAAGGAGTTTTAATCTAGGATCTTCTAGATCTTATTTCAAAAGAGGCACAAAATTTTGATATCAACAATTCATCGTTTAAGCGTAATAGTAGATTCACAATTGTAAGAAGCTTATTATATATTTCTTTTAAACCTTATACTCACAAAAACTTTTGGCCCTATAATATAATTAGTGTTAATATAATAATAATTATTCTAAATTATTATTATTTATGGGATTTATGTCTCGTGAAATGTTATTTAGATAGGCCCCCTATGTTGGCTTTCTTTGAAGTTTATTTATTCTCTTATTTTTTATTAATATATAATGAGGATTGGACTGGGACATTCTAGATGGGATAATTTCGAACTTTTTATTATTTATCTTAACTATTATTATTGTTGTTGACTCTGCCATCTTGTGGTATGATTTATAATATATATATTCCCCCATAAGCAGTAACTATTAATCTTATTTATAAATAAATTCCATTTAATTTACATTAATATTAAAAATATTTTTAATCTTAATTTTTATGGGTTAGACCTGGTAACATTCACATCATTTAAGCACAATCATTATTAAATTTATTGGAAGCATCGAAAATACGATAAAATAAAGATATTGCTTTTCCTAAGTTTATATTTTTTATATTTATTTATTGATGTTTGACGGGTACAATCCCTGAAGGGATTTCAATTTGGGGCTTATATTTAATTTTTATAATTATTAAATTATTTTAAATATGGGTTTGGGGGTTTACTGATTCGTGATTAATTAAAGAGATCTGTAATATTATCCTTATTTAATTTAATTTTAATTTATGTGGTTAATTTGAAAAATTGGAGAACTAAAGATTGTAGAATTTCATCAAGGCTTCTTTTAATTTATTATTAATTTAATATTATTGTTGACCTGGCGTACCATATAGTGTTAATAACAGACATTAAATTACTTTCTTATTCTTTTAATTTATTTAATGGTTCTTATTTTTATATTTTATATATAGTTGAACTGGGATCATTCTTAAGAGGTTAATGGGCCCTCTTTAAATTATTTCCATTTAATTATTATTATTGTGATCTGGGACAGCTCCCCTAAGAATAGGAGGTTCTTCTGAGAAAACTGGTTAAGTTATTATACCTTATGGTGGATTCAAAGAAACTCTGTAAAGTGCCTCAGAATACCTACCTCAATAAAAGCTAATTTATTAATATATATGCAATGTGATTGGGCATTTTCTAAGATAAATTTTAGCCACCTTATTAGGTATTATTCTTATTATTTATTTTATTTAATGGGTTGAAATTGGGAAACATTCGAGTAGGGGCTTCAATGCGGCCTAATCTTCATTATACACTTTTCTACTCTGGTTGAGTGCTGTTCCTTAAAATATGACCCAATATCTAAATTGTTGCCATATTTGCGATAGCGCCAAAATCCTTAAGTGATTATTATCCTATTCTTTAATGGGTTTGAACTGGGACAATTCAACTCAGAGGGGTTTAATTAGCAAGCTTCTTTTAATTATTATCTGAAATAATAAATAAGACAGGTCTTGCATTATTACACTTTCGCTTATGTCCATCAGTCAAAAGCCCATAAAAATAAATAATTGACTTAAGTTAAAGTCCCGCATGTCCTATTCCTTAAAAGACTGTCCGCAGTCAACCAAATAAATAATTCTATTTAAAGAATGTGCAATTGGCTTAACTCGTACATTTGCGTTCCCTCATAAATATAACTAATAATAATTAAGCATTAAATATTTAACGCAAGCCGCATTGAAGGCTAAGTAGATAGAATATGTTAATTGTCATACTCAATTACTAACATTTAATAAATTAAAATAATATTTAAAATATAATTTATTTATAATAAACACGCGTTTGACTGCTAAATAAGAATGTCCCAGTTCAAACCTCATAATATAAAGAATATATTAATAACTTAGAATAAGCATCAATTAGGTCCCCATTTTTTAAGAACTGTCCCATACACCCACATAAAAATTTTAATAAATTAAAATGAAAGCCGCATATTTAGTATCTTTAGATGTTCCCCCATGTCCAACCATTCAAAGAAATAAATAAGTTACATGTTAATAATACTTACGCAGTCCGACAATGGGCATTATCTAGATAACCTTTCTGCGACTTATTACTTTATCTCTCAGGAAAATTTACTCTCCTCATCATTATATGTTTAAATATATTTTAATATAACGTTTCCGCCCCTATTCTCCAGCAAAAAAATATCTGTCTTTCTAATAAGGGTGTCTAAATTGTAAGACAATCATTACCAATAATATGGCCAAATTTATAATCATATTATACGATACCATTTTACCACAAAATATATTCATATATCATATCCTGCAATCTGCAATTAATCTATTTCAATTGATTTTAACCTCTGGGTTCAAAATCTTACAATCGAAAACTATGAAACACAACACTAAAGAATGCTTATCACAGACCTCCTTGAGAAAGGAAAATTACTCTGATAAATGATATAACTCTTAATTTAATAATTTATTATAAATAAGAAGTAATCCTAATTTACTTTTTTTTTTTATTTCTATTGAGTCTATTATTATCTACTTAAATTTACAAATAAACAACAATAAAAAAGAATAAATTAACAACATAAATAAGATTTTGACTTATCAACAAAGTTATAACTTATTTTCATTAGTTACTAAAATTATAATCAATAATTTTAATTAATCACGTTTCCTTTAATAAAAATCAAAATCAAGATAAAAATCAAATTTGATTTTTCTAAATACATACATCTCGTGCCATCTACCTGAAATAAAATATTACATAATCGTCTAAACCTACAATTATATGCTGATACCTTCACTACATAATTCCCAATTACCAATAGCGGTTCAATTAATAATAATATAATTAGCTTTATGCAATCATAAAATTTTTAAATAATCAAAAAAATGTATAAAATGGTTTAGTTAGTATACTCTGATGACATCTCCCTCTCTCACAACCTTTTTATAGACTCGGATATAACATTAATACTCTTACTCACTACCTATTTAATTTAATTTAACCTAATATAAGTTACTTAAGATTTATTATAGATATAAATATTAATTAATACAATAAGCCATCAAAGTAGCTGAAAGGTTATTTCTAAATAAAACTACTAGAACTTTACTAACAAGGACATAAAAAAATGTCCCTTTTTTGGCCATTTTTAAGTGTTAATCTATAGGTTAAATGTTGATACAATGAGGGTTATGTTAATTGTAGCTTGTAAAATAAAATTGTATCTCCTACTATATAATTCGAAATACCCGGGCCGTGCAGGAGATTCATTAGTGAGGGGTCCAGAGGTTGACATGATTTACTATATATCTAAAACATATATTGAGACATTTAATACTATGGTTATATTTACATTTCTACTGTTACGTATATATCATAAATACACATCATTATCCTATATAAATTTTACAAAATATATAATATATGTATTTTATAATATACATATATAATATTAGTGGTGCACCGGAACTAACATCCTGACTTTGACACAAAATAATAAAAATTATGACTTATAATATAATATATAATGATATATTACGTGAGTTAAATAGATTTCGTAACTAATCATAAAGTGTTAATATATTTCTTTTTTATATTTTCTTGCGTGTGTATTTTTAAAATAGTTTTCTGTTGCCAGCTGAAATATCATCGGGTCACGCTCTCACCGAGATTTGATATTTAACCAGTATTGACAGCCCGCAAAATGCTATACTGACAATCACTGCAAGTCTACCGCTCGGAAGAATATTAATAGTGAATCCAAGATAGATAGCAATGTATAGTAATTAGCTTAAACAATCGATGGTCTAGTAACTGTTACTAAACAATACCACTATAATATAAGCTTATTATACATTCATAACACGAAATATTAGACACAAAATAAAGAATATTACACACATTTAGAAAACTTCCACTCACCCATTATATATTCCACGCTGCAACTAGGAAATGCTACCTAACTAATCCCTATGATACGATTGAAGTTTTGTTGAAGTTATTTCCTGACAACGAGGCATTCATTTTGCAAAATCAAATATACCATTTCATTTGGGTTAATAAGGTTTCAATATATATTTTTTATATGTTTCGCCCATACCTGACACATTTATAAGTGTGGCGGGTCCCCCAAAGTGGCCCCCCCTGCTCAACCCACCCAATGTCTCTACTACCTCATGATTTGGTTAAAACTCCTATTAGAGGATTTATATATCAAGTGTATCTAATATTCCCAGTGTCATATCACGACTATATGTGTGTGTCATGATGAATGTAATCTATTAAAAGCGGATCTTCAACGAACGGGTTTCTTCATGTTTATTCGATCGCTTTGAAAGAGAATAGTATCAAGTCATGATTCAGAATTATTAGCAAAATTATAAACAATATGAAATAACATGAACTTAGTACTATCGATCAGATTGCTATTTATACAATTAATATCTGAAAAATGATCATTTTCTGCACAAGCTTTAGAGTCACATAAATACAATATTATATAATAACATTTAACAGAAATTTATATTGATATCATTATTAAAATAAATTTTATTTACACTGCGCTATTACCTATGTTGCGCGAACATGTGGCACCTATCGACGCATTATATGTCTTTATCGAGAAGTGTTTATGTACCTAGTTATTTAGTTAACGAATTCCTATAATGCCCCTAGTATAGGTATTATTTATTCTTCCATAACAATCTTAGTATACGACATCTTACCTAGTACTATGTCGATCATATTGCTATTTCTCACATATTGCGCTAACAACTCATCGGTCCCCTTCTTTAGTGATTTAAATAATACTAAAAATAATAGATCAAATAATGAACGACAATAACATTAATGGAATAGATTCCCGTAATGTACCAAAAGTGTGTACCTGATCACAACCTCAAAAAATACAACCGTATACGATTTTCATTTTATTGGAGAGAAGTTTGTCACTAATCCCTAATAAGACAATTAAACGTACAAAATTTCTAAATATATTTATATAATTTTGTGCCTGTGATTTATCCTTATACTGGATCATAAAAATTCTTACCACCCACATATACTTCAAATTTAATCCATGAACAGGAATCATAAATTCAAATATCAATAGTTCAGGCATTTCTAGGCCCCTTAAGATGGTGCCCACTCTTTCTAATTATTCATAATTATTAGTTTTTTCTTTTGTCTATATAGAAACCTTTTTTTCCACAAATTCCCAACATTCAACATAAATTAATTAGGCGCTCTGTTCGTTGGTCACGGTGGCTTACTTCATTTTTCATATGCTATTCACTCTTTCTTCAGGTTATCTCATTTAGCCTCCTATGGCTCCATCTTCCTAGCCAAAATTCTTAGCAGATAATTATTGTTTTGTATACCTCATTGAGATATACAGGAGCTAAACCTAATCAATTCGATCCATGTTTAATAACCAAACATTCTAAAGCCTATTAGTCTTTTTTAAGCATTTTAATTTTCTCAAATAGTCTGTAAATATCGAGACAGGAGTGAGAGATAAAGATTCATGTGTTATGCTATATGTCTGATATGTATGAAGTAAGAGAGATGCCTAACAATTATTATAGTCATTATAAACCAGAATGAGAAGATGGACAGTATCTCTGCATAAAGGAATATTCATGTGAAGATGATAGATAGGTCCCTGTGTTGTATAACAGAGAGTTTTAACAAAATAATAGTTACAATTCACACCTAAAAAAAATTGGAAGTATTGATAATGAAAGAAAATAACCGTTAAATAATATAAGCTACACGTACTATTTCCCTGAGTTTCGTAATAGGAGTTATTGTGTTGGTAGATATCATAAAACGTATGCTCAATGGTTAGAAGTAACAAGCAATGACAATTTGAATTTACATATAATTCTTAAAATAGAGGGAGGATCCAATAATATTAAGCCCACCACAACCCTGCTCCAAAAATAATACCTTTGCTACTCACTCTTCAGTGAAAATCTGTTCTTGAGCTAAAATGATTTGTGGTGTTCTCCTCTTTTGAGGGCAAAGATGAAAATGATAAGCCTTTCTTTCTTATACACACGAACCTTCATTATTTAGAAATTTTAAAGAAGTTCATTTTATTTTTTTAGAAATACTTTTATTATTAAATTTCATTATATCACACATGCTTAAGTATAAGAGTAAATTAATCTACTGTAAATTAATTGAAAAATATCTCTGAGTTCCAGTAATCGTGTTCCCCTTCCTTACCCTTAGTTGGGTAATTAAATATACGTATATAATTTAGGCTTTCTTTGGAAGATCTTGATAAAGAATTTTTAGACGCGGCATGGTAAGATTAATTAATATTGCAATTAATCTTATTGTATAAAAAATAATCCAAACCTTAAAAACCACTATCTTGAGAGCCAGCGTTCTATTATGCGTTACGGCGTGCTCTTTTATACTCTTAGTTTGAATTAATCCAACTTAATATAATGAACTTTGAGAGTTATAACCTCAAATATTTTGAGGAGTCTACAGGATTAGTAGTATTAGTCCCACCCATAGTTTTTACTCAAAAATTATTCAACTAGTAATTGTGGTCACTTAAAAGTGAATATTAGCTCCGCAAGTGTGTGAACATTACTATCATGCCCGGATATCTAAAATCTTAAATACTTTACCGCCATCAGTCGGTATATGAAGTTATTTAAAAATATTGTTTAAAACGTCAAAGTACAATAAAGGACAACAAAGGAACGGAGTCCAAATATTATGCTCATCAAGTCCCCTTCCCATAATACTTTATTCAAAATTTCTAAACCACAATATATACAGAATTACATCGGAATTAAACCTATATTTAACCTTATACATTAATGAAATCCAAAGCGGACCGTATAATGAAGTCTCTTAAAATTTGAAGTACATAGCGTCTCTACCTGAATATTCAATTTCTGCTTTGCCAAAATTCTCAAAAACTCATACTAATGAGCTTAGTGCGCACAATCAACAGCTTCCAATCATGGTTTACATTCGATTCCTTCCCACATTTTCTAAAAATCAAAAGGTTTCACTTCATGTAGTTTTGATTCATCCCAAGGTCCATATGTATGACACCAATATGCCACTGTTATCCACATATGATTTAATGATTAAAAAGATGTATGAAATAATCTATGCCCCATAGCTACATACTTCTCTCAAGCTTAACCATTTCCGCAGACTATAGTGTCCTTTGCGATCTTGCAGGAAAGCCGCATACTCTCTCCTTCAGTTTGCCAAGTTTGCAAATATAAGAAGATCTTATTACTGTAGTCTTTCTTTGTAAGCAAAAAGGAATAAAGTCACTCTCACAAATTTGTATGTCTTAGTTTTCCCAAAGCACCAAACAAATTTTATATTTGTTTAATTCATTCAAATTTACTAAAATACAGAATTAGTACACAGTATGGTTTCGGCTTTTCAAAGTTTCGATAGCCTAGTCGCATATATTCTGTTGGGAGCTTCAAATCTTCCTTTTCCAAAGTGACTTGTACTAACTCAAATATAATAAAAAATACTGTAGATAATCATCAAAAGCACTCAAACGAAAATAAAACCTATTTAAGGTGTTTACCACCCGCAGTTTGACGGAGACTTGTTTCTTGAGAGATATTAATAATGAACAGTCTTGTTCACCCTTACTTGTTTGGATTTGATGGAGGGTATTTACAGATTAAGTTTTATTTGAGCACAATTCACAGTTACCTTAATCAGCGTCCACTTAATTATAATTTAAAAAATATCTAAAAAATCCGCCTTTGTTTTTAACAAACACTTAAAATATGGTTGAGATTCTGGGCTATATAAGAAGTCCCTATATAACTTATTTTTCTGAATTTTGGATTTGCCCTAAATAAGGCCGGCATTGATTTAATTGAGTAATTCCCTCAACTAGATATGATTAAAGTAAAATAGGACAGTGCCTGATCCTTATTTAAGTTATACGAAGATGGTTTTTACTTATCTATTCACTCTTCAGACCTTAAATTTTAGCAAGGATCTTTAAAATACCATTCTCATAATATCAATAATTAAGTTATTCAAATCCAACCGTTCAATTCTCTACCAACAAACAACATCTACATGTACTCCTCTTCAAATTAAAAAGTCTTTCTGCAGACGTTTTAACTCTATTGCTAACTATATGTGTGCTTATTATGACCCAACGCTCCTTGAAACTCGATACATTATCTTTTTTTAATATACCTGTCTATATGTCCATTATCTAAGTTCAACTCGTTCCAGTTATGGGTACGGAGTATATGTAGTGATTCACGCTAAATTTTTATGGTCATGGAATTTAATACGATTGGAGTTAATATTCCAATCTTAACTGTATAAATGATATAAGGACCCGAAATACTACGGGCTATACAATAATTATTCCAAACCACTTTTGTACTCCACTAAGATTATTAAAACACCGACTCGATTACAAATTTTTCATTCAAAGTCGAATCACATGATACGTTTAAAATATTTTCCCAGAAACGAGATCATATCAGAAGTATGCCTTCCTGGATATCGAATTCACGACTAACTTATCCTTGTTGAGCCCCATCAAACTATACATTAGCTCTTTTCAGTCATATCGATGAGATAATTACATGAATTTAGAAGAAAAATTTTACTCTTTATAACGCATAATCGTTGATGATCATTTCTCCCTGTAGCACATTTAGCCCTGATTAATAGTGTGTTATCTCTAGGTCTTCGTCACGCACGCATTTTCTATAAGTAAAATCATCTCATCCTCGCAACTTAGTACTCAATATATTAATACAACGGTATTCTGTGGTTATAACGTGAGAGAGTGTTTATAATACAAATTATATTCATGATAAGAAAATGAAGGACAGAAGAATATCATACACACTACGCGCTCGACTAGGTTTAGTGCATAAAGTTTCTATATTAGGTTCTTATCTTAAAACTGGCCGGCATGGTTCGAGCCCCTCTGCTAAATAGTGTTACCACAGCCTATTCACCCAAGAACAGATCTTTAATGATCTATTCCTATTCGCATTATATATCTAATCCGGTTCATATATCTCAAGAGTCAGATTATATTTGATATCCTATGCATCAACGCGCGGAGAATATAGAACATATTCAGCCTTCCTTCACATTTGAGGTTTAAAAAAGCTATTGAACGAAACCGCATGTGCTTTTGGTGCCTTTTCTTTCGGAAAAGTTATCAATAGAAATTCAGTCTTCAGATAAGGCCTCTCTTTAATAATACGAGAATATCTCAAAATCCATCGCGCTTGTTATAGTTCTCTCATCCAACATCCTCACCTCTCAATAAAGAGCGTCTCAAAATAAAAAACAATCAGAGCGCTTCAAACAATCATCAATTGACTAACAATGTGCTTAAAACCGACATGACAGCAACGTTTAATTCTTCATTTTGTCATATTATCCTACTTATCAAGCCAGACCCCACCAGTAACAAACATATCACTCATCACACCTACTCTATAAAAATTAACAAAGTGCAGCTGGCTTACAAAAAACTTATAGAGTTAGAAAATAATAGCTCTGGCCAAAAGAAACAGTGGGATGGGCAGAGACTGTGGTGGTGTGTGTGCCATACACCCAGGCAATCAAGCTACAAGCAGGAAACAGAGGACGCAGGACCGAGGGTAATTACCCGGGCTTTCGAAGAAACCATGTAGTGTGGAGTCCAACATTCGCTGAGTCGTAACGAGAAGGACCTCTTATATTCTGCGTTTCTTGATGATCTATTGGCACTACGCGATCCTTTAAAGACCGTCTGGGAGCTGGTTTGGGATGATCTTTGGAAGAAGGTAGTTGTCTTTGTCTGCTTGTATTGTGGCAGATGATTTTTTCTCGTGCGTAAAAACTTTTCGAAGGTTGGACACACGCGCTTGTGAGAAGTATGAACCACAACTACATTTGTGAAATTCTTGATCTCAGAATACCAGCTGGACTTGTAATTGCTTCACTTCTTTCTCTATCTTGTTCTTCTTCTCGAGATGCAGTTTTTTGACCGGAGTTGTTGTGACCCGTCATTGCTTCCCATTTTAGCTGCAATCTTCGGAACCTTTCTCCTTCTGATTCATTTTCTTTGTCGAAATTTTTAGCATTTAAACGTAATCCTTTTTCGGTGTCAGTAATCTTATAATTTTAAATGTTTTTTATTATTTGGTTGATGTGTGGTAATTACACAAAGAAATTCAAATATTTGGTTTTCAATAGTTAATTACCAAAATCACCTTTATTATTCCAGTTGTTTCCATTATAAAAGAAACACTCCGTTACATTTCAGTGTTCCTCATTCTCCTGCATAAACTCTCTATTCAACTTTTTATATTTACATTTCCAATCATTTTTCAGCACAACTTCTATATACGAGTTTCCTTAGGCAATGGCAAACTTTCTCATTGTAAATATATATATTATATTATAATTTAATATATCTACAGTAAATCATACTCATATATTTCACCTACACTACCCACTCACCCTAACCACCACACCTCAACTCATATACAGCCCGCTACCCATCTACCTCAACACCATATCGCGCGTAAGCTGACAAGACAGTTGAAGTATGGATTACCACTACATAAACTATCTATATGGCAATTAAGATGACTAGTAGCATGTTCACTCTTAGGGTCACTACACTACTACTACATACCCCCATTACATTATATCATCACGTCGGTCAGGAAAGGCGTAAACCTCACGCGGCACTGCATTAAAATATCACAATGGTATAATGAATTTGGACAGTATGTGAAATCAGAATACAAATAAATAAAAGCGTTGGAAGAGAACGCTCTTGATGGTGAACCTATTAAATTATTTCAATGACGGGAGGGAAGAAGAAGTCGAAAGGAGCGAGTGAGAAGAAGGAGATGCAGTGAGTTCTGACGACTCTTACTTTTTAGGCGAAATAGTAGGAGTAGAGAATGAAACGTGATGGGATGCGGTGTGCAGACTCTGGGATGCAATGATAAAGCTGTGATGGTAGGTCCAAGAATTGGAATAATAAACAGTGGGAATTGAAGGGAAGAGCTTTCTGGATATATATGTGAGTTGTGCTGAGAAACATGGGGGCGTAACGACAGTTGTGGATGTCGTGAAAGAAGAGCGGTTGGATAGTCCCTAGAATGATGAGTGTTAATTGGAAATTTAAGAAACGAACGAGCGTAGGTTTAATTAATCGAGGGAGGAAAGGAGAAAAATAATAGAAAATTAAGCGAAATGATGTGACGGATTAATTGCTAGGATTGGGAGGTTAGGTAATAGAGGGGTCTATATGTTGTTTTAATAGAGGAAAATAGAGTACTTGGTGTACTTCTGAGGTCGTCGGAGCAATTGAGAGTTTTAACAGTGGCGAGATTTGCATATGAGGGTAGTAGCGAAGAGTTGGGGTTGGGTAGATTGTGACGATGGTTTGGGAGAAGTAGGGTGCGGAGACCACACCGGATACTTGGGTAGAACGCACCCATATTATGGGTAGGGTGGTGGAAAAGAGAAATTTGTAGAAAGATAGCATAGATTCCGGCACTAACTGCCTAAATTGAAAGGGAGGTTGGAGGAATTGGGTGGAGAATGTCACCGATCCATCGGTTTAGGAAAGAGTGTAATTGTGCATGTTTTTTTTATGTAGGTATTTATGGTTAATGGGGAAGGGGCGGCAGAAAGAAGGATTTGACAGGAAGGGAAAGGGGGAAAGATAATGAAAGAGGTAAGAATGATAACAGATAGGGCTTCAATTAGTAAAAAATATAGAAAACAAAAAATTGTGGAGAAAAGTGTGGATGAGTGTATAACGAAGAGGGAAGTAATGAGGTGAGGATCTGTTAAGAAGAGGGAACAAGAAGATCCTTTAGGTTGGGAGTGTTGGAATGTAAGAGCGTGATCCCACTTTGATAAGGAATACAAGAAGCGTGGTAAAATGTGCTAAACATGCATCAGATCGTCGGAAAGTGGAACTTTGTATCACAGAAAAGATTAGTATACTTGGGAAAAGAAAAGATATAACGGTTTGAAAGGAGAGAGGATTTCAATTGGAATCTCCCATATGAATTAACCCACATTTTAAACCTAAGGATACCACAGTGGACGTTTATCCGTCGCAGTCCCTCGTGAACATTCCCTAGAGTGAATTTTTCTGACTGCGACGTGTTCTCATGTGTATAAAGGGGACGGTAAGTGGGAGGGGGGCGCTTTCTTTTCGACTTAGATTTCTTCACCTTCTTTTCTTCCTAAATTTCTGTTTCCGGTGTATGCTACGCATCTCATCCCCAATCTGGGAAAGGAGGTAGATGATAATAATAATAAAAAAAATTTGGTTATATGTGAGCTATACGCACATCGTTAGGGATACAGTAGTCGTAGAATAAAAGGACTTTATATTTTCTTATCGATATTTTACTCTTATCTGGGTAACTATTAGAAGTTTAATGCTTATCAGCTTGGCATTGATGCTCTTTTTTTTATATGAGGACTTTAAAAGCAGTTCCTAACATGGAGCGAAATATATTGATTTAAGTTTTTTTTTTTTTCTGACCGTTCAACATTTACGTGAAATATTTTTTTTTCATGTGATCATTTAGATCCATCTAGTTTCCATAACTAAGATCTATGATTGGGAAACGTTTCTTTATTTTCTATTTTGAGTCCGATTACTTTATTGGATTTAAATACGCCTATTAGAGTAACTGACCTTTTCAAATGCCTCATGTTTTTCTCCCCTGTGTTATTCCAGTGTATTATGATATTCTTTTCCACCTCTATAAATATTTTTACTTCCTTTTTCGCTTAGAATGGTTCTGCCCTGTTTCTGTCCTGTCTTCTCATGGCCTTAAACTTTGATATTTATAGCGACTTCACTTACCATAATCGCATACCTACCCAGTGAGTTTATTTTCTCCTTTAACTTCACAGTTTCAAATATTTTTACACTTTT
>JABUQX010087022.1:0-7500 GCA_015478945.1 Trachelipus rathkii
AAAGTTGAAAAAACATAAATTAATTTTCAAAGAAATAAAAATTTAAAAATAAAATAAAAATTAATTAAAAATCATTTAATTATTTTGAAAATAAATAATAAATAATAATAAATAATAATAAATATATGAATCAATAAATTAATAATAAATATGAATTTACATTAATATCTTATTTATTAATATCTATATTTAATTATTATTATTCATTATAATTATGTGATTATATTATTATTAATTATTTATATTATTTATCTATATTATTCATTATTATTATTCTATTATTATTATTATATCATTATTATTATTATCGATACTATTACATTATTATTATCTATTATTATATATATTCATTATTTTTTTATTATTATTCATATAATAATATCAGTAGGCAAGCTTCAAATCAGCTTAACAATACATGAACGAGCATATTCGATAGCAATGCCAAAGATTTCTTAAAAAAATTTGGAGGTGAGATTTGCCCCAAGAGCCTTGCGAATATAATATATATACTACTATATACTATATTACTAAATATATATATATACGAGTAGTATAAACAAAATTGTCACTTTCGTAATATTAGTACTGTACTAAAATAACAGCCTACCTACTCCCTATATATATATACTCTAATGGAACAGTTCTTCTATCTTCTATACTCCTTCCCTTCACTATTAACTCATAAACTTATTTAGGCACGCTTGTCGCATATGGATTTTGATTATATTAGCACTTTGCTCGTGTGAACAGTTTATGAAGCGTCTGATCTTGCCTTTTCAGCCAGAGATCCTTTAAGAACATATCAATATTCATAGCTATAATTCTTTGTAATATGTCTTGATATATTATATTACCATATAGCTCGTATATAATACTACTATATATATATTATATATATAGTATATAGTAGTACTTAATATTTATATATATATATATATATATATATTAACTCTAATACGGTCAACAGGTCCTACATATTCTATAATATATACACATATGTTTTTTTAGTAGAAAGTTCATTTAATCTCAGTATTTTTCATTCATTAAAGTTCTAAATGCTGAAATAAAATTGTTGAACGAATGTGGACCCTACGTAGCCATACATTTCTGATTACTCTTGAGGGCTGTGTGCGAAAATAGGAAGTACGAGGAAGGCGAAGGAAAAATATCAGGCTTTAATATAAAAAATTCGTGATCCATATGGGAAATGAAGAACTTTAATCTTAATATTGAATATCAAATGCCTTTATGCAGAAGGGGCTAACTGATACTTTTCTCAAATGATTTCTATGATCATTTTTAATGCATACTATTCGTAAGCAAGAATCTGACGCTGTTACCTAGTTTACGATCAAAACCGTATAATACATCTGCAGAGAGAGAGAGAAGCAGAGAGCAGATCGGATCATAGCTATAGATAACGTAGCAGATTCATTAGCCGCTAAACTGCGGCCTTCTCTGTTACCATGAGACCGCCGACCGACCGGCTAACAATTACTTCCACATCCTAGAGATGATGAGACGCGATATGAGAGATGATGATCTAAGAAGATGCAGACAGCGCAGTCAGAGCACCGAGAGATGAGTAATGACCGATCCGAGACGTCACCTAATTTACCGCAGTTCAAATTACTACTCTTCATCTCCTCCTCTCTCTCTCTCTCTCTCTCTCTCTCCTCTCTCTCTCTCTCTCTCTCTCTCTCTCTCTCCTCTCTCTACTTCTCTCTCTCTCAGCCCGGAAAGCAATTTACCGAGTTAAATAGCAATTGTAAAATATTTTCTATAAGTATGGTATTCATTAATGCTACCGAAACTGAGGGTCACTTATTTTGAGCCGTCACTGACCTGCGGGAAATTTTTAAAATAAAATAATTTTTATCTCCCTAGAATATCTTTTATTCCAACGTAACTTTACAAAATGATATTTTCTCTATATATATACTATATAATATATTATATATAATATATATATATTATTATATAATATATCTATATATATATATCATATATATATACTATATATATATATTATTATATATTACTATATATATAATTATACTATATATAGTATAATATATTTATATTATATATATATATATTATATATATATATATATATATATATATATTATATATATATATACTATATATACTTATTCATAATAATATTTATACTTATAATAGTATGTATAGTATATATTACTCATATTATATATATATACTGCAAGTGCGGATATGTGGGTGTGTGTGTGTTGTTGTGTGTGTGTTTTGAGAGCCAGAGATAGGAATCGCGAGCAGAGGCACGACAGAGCATGAGAGACGAGAGAGAGGGGAGAGAAGATGATGAAGAGAATAAATGACGGAAGAGAGAGAGAGAGAGAGAGAGAGAGAAGAGAGAAGAACAAAGTATGGTATAAAAGTTCAAAAATTGCATAAATTAAGGTACGTTTATTGCAGCCATACATCTAAACACATAAGCTGCTTTGGCAGATAGGAGATATGAAATGATTCAGCTCTTAATATGTGCTGGAACGAGGGGCATTCGTATTAGTTTTAAGATATACTAATAGCTTTAACGCTTTATGAACAAATTCTATTTTTTCTATCATATCTTTGCAAAAAGAAAATGAGATTTGACCACATTACATAAAAATTCATAATCTTAATCTTATATATATTTATTATAGGTATGATGCTGAGTTCAGCATTTTGGGGTAATCTCTCTGTTACAAATCGATGGTTAGAAAAAATAATGTCTAGTTGTATTAGCGAATATGCTATAATATTATCTGATATCAGGCAAACTGTATAGTAGCATTGATAATAGAGTATTATATATATGTATCATCTTATATATATATATACTATAAATAACTATTATATATTTATATATTATGCTTTTATAAATATTATTATTATTACTATATAGTTATTATTATTAAGTAGTAGTAGTAAATTTAATAATATAATATATAGATAATAATCGACTCTCTCGCTCCCTCGCTTATAGAGGTCTCGAAAACCCTTTCCAGAATATTTGTTCCTAAAGCATTTGATTCGAGTAAGAATAAAATCGTGTTTTGTTGCGTCGCGTGTGTTGAAAAGTCGACCAAAGAATATTAAAATGTCTATTGCGAACCGAGCATGCAGGAAGTATTCTTAATAATAGCATATGTATATGCGTTTTACTTATATTTATATGATCTTGAAAATATATTTATGGGGGAGCGATCTTGGTGTCGAAGGCTACTGATGTGTCCGCATGTAAAGGCACTCATAGGTTTGAAAAAAAGATAGATCTTCCTGAATTGAAATTTTATGCTTATACTAAACGAAATACAAGTATTGTGCGTATTGTAAAATCTCTTCATCGTCCTTCTCCTATGCTCTCTGCGTGCTTCTCCTTGAAACCTACTTCTCTCATCTGACTTTCTCTCTTCCTCTCATCTCTCTTGCTCGATCCTCTCTGTCTATCTCTCATCTCGTCATATTCTATCTATGTCTATCCTAATCTTTAATCATTTCTATTCATTATAGCTAGTTTACTAATTTAGTGCTATACAATATACTACATCCTACACTTCTCACCATCATATCTACTCTCCCGTCTTGTCTTAGATCGGTATCTATCTAATTCGTATCATGATAGTGCTTTTATCTCTCTATCGTATGCTATGCTGATGATATATATAAATATATAATTATTTCCCCTTTGGGTAGGTATAGTAGTACGTATATAGGTATAATTGTAGCATATATTAAACACTTTGTATGTAGTTTATAATATGTTACATATTTATATCTATATATTCAAATAAAGTATTTAATATATTATGTATAAATTTATATAATGCATTATATATATATTAGTTATATTAATTTGGTATTAAATCTTTAATATGACATAATATTATATATAAGTCCATATGAGCATACTAAAAAGTTAACTGTGATGATATATGGTTATTATTTAATAATATGTAGGCTTATAATAATGTGATGGCTCTTATAAATGTGCGTGGTTAAGTAAGAAGTAAAATAATATTATATATAAGTAAGTGATAGTATTTTATGTTAATGTCTTATTTTAGATGTTTTATTTAAATAATGTTATTACAGTGAGTAATATAGGTTATGTAATATCAGTGAAGTCTATAGGACCTTTTATGCAGTTATACTATTCTCAAGTACTAAGATTATGGTAGGGGATGAGAAAGGCCGGCTATTGCTATTTACTAATAATCAAACTAAACTTGTGCTTTGGAGAATGCGTCTTTTTTATGGCGGACGTGGGATGGTGCTTGTGCCGGGGACTAAGTAGGCCCGCGGTGCCTATAACATGTAATACATGTCTTTTAATTAATATATGGGAGATTTCATGCCAACTCTCTGAACTGAAGCATAGTTTCCGATGAATCGATTTTGTTGTCAGCGAATACCTTCAGAGTCTGTATTGATTTATGTCGAAAATAAGATTAAAGTTATAAGTATTTATAGTTTGAAATATAGCTTTTAGTATTGAATGTTCTCTTAGTACTTTTAATGTTCTTATATGTCTCCTGGTTTTCAATAAAACGCATGAAGAGTCTGTAGGTGTTCACGAAGATCATATGCTATTTGATCATCTGCTGTTTCTCAAGGAGCTTAAAAAATTACTATTGGCAGTAATTTCGAGCAAATATAACTATAACTTAGATCGGATAAAGCTCTCGCGTGCTCTATGATTTGACCTGATTTTTCTCTATCTGGTATAAATTAAAAATTGACAACTGTGTAATAATTTTTTATAGCATTCGCTCGAGTATGCAAATAGTGCACATTTAAATATTAGAATAAAGTCTTACGAATAAGAGAAAAATGTTCTATGCTAATTATATATTGTACATATCCTACTCGTGAGTATTAAAATAAATGAGTTTTAGGAAAAGCTACGTGATTGCGCCTTTACTGCACAGATAGCCTCACTTGCCCAAAAGAACGCTGTGCATATGAAGCATAAAATGCAATTCAGAATAGCAGCTATTTGACTTATAAAATGATATATATAATAGATATAGGGTATATACACCTCATTTTCGATAACCTATAATATATTTTATATATTACATATCCACCCATAATATATTGTATATATATGTATATATGAATATAATAAATACTTCAAATAATAAAGTAACTACCTTGCTATTACGCCCCAATTATTACAATAAGGTGACTGTAGCCTAGGTCACCTACAGGAAAATTATATAATATAATATTTATAATATATATTTTACATGTAAATATATAATTATATAAATAAATTATATATATATTACTTATTATACAATTATATGACATTAAATTATATAATATTAATTATTAAATTAAATAATATATAAAAATTTAAATGTATAAAAATATATAATATATATATATATATATATATATATATAGAATATATATATATATAAATATATATAATATAATATATATAATTAAATTAATTAATATAATATAAATTAGTATTTAATATTTACTTAAATTTATAATATATTTCCCATATTCCCTTTCAATAATTATATATATTATATAAAATAAATTAATTGTATTTAAGTGATATAATAATAATATATATTATATATATATATATATAATGTTTTGCAGACTGCTAGTAAAAAGGTTAGAAAATGTAATCCAGGATGGAATTAAAAGTTAATGGATCTATATAAAGAGGCAAATTGGACATTTTAGAGAATCGAATTGTAATGGAAGAAAAATCGTCTGAATCGGATTAAAAGTTAATGGATCTATATAAAAAGGCAAATTGACATTTTAGAGAATCGAATTGTAATGGAAGAAAACGTCAGGGTAGGGAGTTTGACAGGATCTGTAAATCACGAGCAAAGTTTAAATAAAAACGTAGACTGAGAAAAACTGGATAAGGAATGAAAAACTTGCCAAAAGTTTAATGGTAAAGGTATGAAATATTTTTTGGAAAATCGTTAGTAAGGAAAGTTTACTTAAAAGAGAAGTAATTTAAATAAATGAAGAAAATGATCCTGGAAGCATAGCTTAATTATTCTCGGATAAATTTAGAAAAGTGTTTGATGATAGATCTTGTCAATCTCACATTGAGAATGTATTTAAAAAAAAAACTCATTGGACGGAAGTTTATGAATTGTTCACTTCTGCAAAAGTTAAATAAACAATTAATAAAATGAATCCAAGTTTAGGTCCGGATGGGATACATTTATGTCATTTGAAATTTGGAAAGGAAAAATTATAGCGAAATTTATGGGTGTATACTGTATGTATAATGCACAATCAAATTCTATGCGACTTGGAGGACTCGACAACGTCGATCATAAAGGATAAATATTTAGATTGTTGTGATCCCAATAATTAAAAACTGGTTATAATACCCTGTGTTTATCTAAAGTTGTTTGATTACGGAATTCTGAATAGAATCAAAGATTATATCGTTCTGGATGATGGGCAACATGGATTTAGAAGCAATTATTCACCAGAGATAGCCATCTATGTTTTGAAGGAAACTATTGCAGAATACATCGAGGGAGGTTCAATCATGTATACGACGTTCTTAGATCTTTCGAAGGTTCTTGAAAGAGACAATCATGATATTTAATTTAAGAAATTGGATAATTTGCAAGTTCCTGATATAATGTGTAATAAATATCTTATTGCATATTTATAATAATCAGTTTTGCCATATTAATTTAAAAATAGTGTATCGAATAAATTGAAAATCAAAAATGGTGTTAAACAAGGTGGATTTTTGTGACCTCCTCTACTTATGTACGCAAATGATCTGGTTTTGCTGGCTCCCTCTATAGAAGGGCTGTAAAAAGCCCTTAGATCAAGGTTGGCATTATAAAACCCACCAAAAAAACTACCCACACCAAAGAAAAAAAAAAAAGCCCACCTAAAAAACAAAACAAAAATACTCAGCTACAAGTGTTTTTTTTTTTTTTTTTAAATTTTAGCTGTTACTTTCAACAATTTGAGAGATATTTTTAAAAATTATTAATATGCAATAATAATAACTATATTATGGTTCATTATTAGTGAGCCTAGTTGCATTTTATTCAAGATTTTCACTGATATAACTTTTAAATATTTGAAATAATGGAGAATGAAAAAAGTTCATTTTAAATTTTACCACAAATGAATATATCTTTAAATGGTAATGGCTAGGTGATAATAACTATATTCCCTTATTACAATTACTAAATAAAAACTTTTCAGTAAATAATATAAGAATTCTTTTCTCTTTGGTTATAAATTTGCTAACATATATTTTGAATTTCCATTATTTTATATAGTATGAAATAAACTATAAAACCAATTTGTAACATTGGATTGAAATCAATTTAAAACATGCATTTTCCCATTTATGTCCCATTATTATTAGTAACTATCTGGCTGTTTTAGAGTATCTATATATCCTTACAAGATTTTGAGCTTTTTCTGACCAAAACTATTTCAAACTTTTGACTCA
>JABUQX010087022.1:10000-12500 GCA_015478945.1 Trachelipus rathkii
CATGTAACTTTGTATATAAAAGGTAATAGTTGAAAAGGAGTATTTTAGTAAAGGACATTGAAAACATGTATGTATATATATAGTTATATAAGTAAAGATAGAGAGAGAGAGAGTGCAGATATATATATATATATATATATATATATATATATATATATATATATATATATATATATATATATATATATATATAATATATGGCCCTATAACTTCAGCGACAGAAAACAAACCCTTACCACAATCTACAAACAACTCCTCAGAACTACTATAAACTATGCCTCCCCGCATGGTTCTCAGCACTATCACAACTAACTTTTAATAATTGCAAGTTACACAAAACACCGCCCTAAGAATTATCTGTACTCAAACAACCCCCATCCAGCATTTATATGACGAGACACACATCTCCCATTCCTACCAACTGAAGATAGTAAACATAAACACCCACCCACCAATCCAACCCATCCATGCCACCAAATACCTCCTAAACTCTCTCTCCACACAGACACCAAAATCCCTCCTACCCAGCCAAACTTATGACATCTACAACAACATTCCTCCCCTACCCCCAAATAGGTCTTGGCTTACACATCCATACACAATTAACTAAATACATATCTACAAATCGCCCACAATAATCAATAACACCCTATCCTCAAACATCTCCCCTAACAGAAGAATCACTGAAGAAACCAAATTGACCTCGCCCGGAGAGCAGCTCAGGCCACCACCCAAATCTTTTGCATACAAATTCAGATTCAAACTTGACAACGTTATATCCCCCATCTGCACTAGATGTCGTGTATCCCCGGACACAATGGAGCACTTCCTTCTGGAGTGCCCCGCCCTCGACGCTCCCCGTACCACCTTTGCTGCAACTTCTATTCTTTCTGACCTTTGAACCGCCCAAGAGCAGTGGCCGACTTTCTAGAGGCGGTGCCCTCCGAATGGCGTGGGCCAGGGGCAGAAATTATAATAGCATGATATATATATATATATATATATATATATATATATATATATATATATATATATATATATATATATATATATATAGAAGATGCGAGAGAAACTATATTATAAATTTGCGTAGGATTGCTGTTTTATAATGCACATTCCCTGAATGCAATAAATCACTCTGACATTTGTATAAAAGCTCTTCGTACAAGACAGTAAATCATTAAAAGGTCATTGGAACCATTTTACAACTTAATTAAATCATTTAGGTAATTATGCAACTTAATTTCCTATCATTATTATTTCTATACCACCTCTCTTTTATGATGTGTTTTACACCCTGATTATATTTGATCATAAAACTGATGTTTATGCCTGTTATAATCCTCTAGCTATTGTAACGTCAATAATGTTATAATGATTTAAAATAAATATAAATATTTTATTTTCTAAAATATTTTTAAAAATAGTTTATTGGAAAATAAAATATATGTATTTAATTTAAACATATATTTCTATCAGTGTAGTAACAAAATATATGCTTCTAGTTATATCAAATATTTGCTTTGTTATTATAAAGATGAACAAACGAATGACAGTGGTATTCTAAAACATATGAACGACAATAAATACATTTTCTTTCTTCTTTTTCTTTACTGTATCAAGTAAACTAGCAGAGAAGAACAGCCTTAACCTTTTGCTTAAAGGAAGAAACTTCTTATCTAGCAGGTAATTGACCAAACTCTGAATTGAATGTCAAGTTCTATGTTATTTGGTAAGAAGGGTAAAAGGACTATAACTTTTAAGGAAATGTCATCCTTATTATTATTATTATTATTATTATTATTATTATTATTATTATTATTATTATTATTATTATTATTATTATTATTATTATTATTATTATTATTATTATTATTATTATTATTATCATTATTATTATTATTATTATTATTATTTGTCTAGTATTTTTCGTAAATGTTTCAACAATATTTTTTCCTCTTCAAATTTCTCTCATATCGTTCCATCGGCAAAAAAGGAAAATCTGATAATTAAAATAATAATTTATTATTATTATTATTATTATTATTATTATTATTATTATTATTATTATTATTTATTATGATTATTATGATTATTAATGATTATTATGATTATTATTAATTATTATTATTATGATTTATTATTTATTATTAATTATTTTATTATTATTATTACTTATTATTAATATTATTATTATTATTAATTATTATGTATTATTATTATTATTATTATTATTATTAATTATTATTATTATTATTTATTATTGTTAAATTATTAATTCTTATTTTTTAATTCTTATTGGTATTGATTGTATTCCATTCGAAAATTATTTTTAATAGCATTTATCTGCTTATTTTTTTACTTTATAATTTTATATTAAAATTGCTCCTTTTATTATAAGAGAAAATGCTTAATAAAGCCATTTCTTGGTTCTTTATAACCACTTTAAATGGATTCAACGGCCTTTTAATGACAAGGGGAAGTGTCTTCGTTTTGGAGT
>JABUQX010087022.1:20000-22500 GCA_015478945.1 Trachelipus rathkii
GCCCTTTTACATTAAAGGTAAAATATGTTTTGTTTTTTTTTATTGTGTATAGATAGGGTAAATCTAAATTTTTTGGTTATCACGGCTCTAATGTGTTAATTATGCTAATATATAATTTATCCCTCTCCCTTTTAGGGAGGTTTGAGAAGGTTCGAAAACCAAATTGAAATTTTGATCAAGACCCCCCCCTCCCGACCCCTAGCCCCCACGTCCCCTTTTGATGACGTACCTCGTCGCAGACTAACAACATTCCTCTATATAGAGACAAGCAACTGAAGTGGTAAGAGAAAAATTTCCTAAAAAACGAACACAAACAACCTACTTTATTAACTACTTTAGAAGAAGCATGTTTAGTCAGAGGAATAAATAATGTGATCTTCCCAAGAAAGTTCATGAGAAAAGAGAATATTGAGAATTGTTCTTGAATTGTGGTGTTTTCCAAAGATGTTATACCATGTGTAAGAACAGCGATTCTTAATCAGCAGTTGCGGTTTCGCCCTGAGAGACCCCAGATGTTTCACCACAGGCGTCAGCAAAGCTTGACAAGATTTTTTTTTTTTTTTTTCAGTTAAATAGGAAAAAAATGAATGAATGAAATAAGTCGTGAAAGAAAGTAAATGTTAAACACAAATGGTATTTAGCTGCTTTGCTCAAAAACTTGGCCATTCTAAAAGATTTCTGGAGTTTCTTGTATTAAATAAAATAAGCTTTATTTCTTCTTTTTTTTGGATATTTTTTTTTTAATAAATATATGAATTCATATATACTTTTATATCTCTCCAAATATTAGAATACCATTCAAAAGAAACTTTAAATAAATATTTGATGCTCTTTAGGGGGTTTTAAATCTTGTGTTAAATATTGGTGATCGAGGGAAATAAAATTTAAAGGGGGTTCCGTGGTAAAGCTGGGTTTAGAAGAATTTTGAAGATACATGCATGAGAAAAACCTCATATCTAATAAGGTGATGAATAAAGGCCAGAGCTCTTTTGAATTCTGCCCCAGTTAGGAATTGAAGAAAGATCAAATGTTAGGTTCTCCAAGGCTACCTACCCATTATGAGTTATTTGTTATTGGGTGGACCGTCTATCAAAATAAACGGAGTTATAAAGGGTAGAGGAGAGTCTTTGTCATAGGAGTTCATAGGTGATGAAGTTATATAGGGAAAAGGTCATTAATCAGAAGTAGAAAATAGTATGGGAAAAGACAGAACCCTGAGGAACACCACCACTAATAGATTTAAAAGATGAACGATAGAGGTCTATAAAACTGTTTTAGAACAAATGGAATGGAAATCAGGAAGGGATCGAAAGAGGAAAGTTTGGAAATCAGGAAGAGATCGAAAGAGGAAAGTTTGGAAATCAGGAAGAAATCGAAAGAGGGAAGTTTTCAGGAAGAAATCGAAAGAGGGAAGTTTGGAAATCAGGAAGAAATCGAAAGAGGAAAGTTTGGAAATCAGGAAGAAATCGAAAGAGGGAAGTTTGGAAATCAGGAAGAAATCGAAAGAGGGAAGTTTGAAAATCAGGAAGAAATCGAAAGAGGAAAGTTTAAATCAGGAAGAAATCGAAAGAGGGAAGTTTGGAAATCAGGAAGAAATCGAAAGAGGGAAGTTTGAAAATCAGGAAGAAATCGAAAGAGGGAAGTTTGGAAATCAGGAAGAAATCGAAAGAGGGAAGTTTGAAAATCAGGAAGAAATCGAAAGAGGGAAGTTTGAAAATCGATGGAAACGGAAAGAGGGAAGTTTGGAAATCAGGAAGAAATCGAAAGAGGGAAGTTTGGAAATCAGGAAGAAATCAAAAGAGGGAAGTTTGGAAATCAGGAAGAAATCGAAAGAGGGGAAATTTGGAAATCAAAGTCTTATTAAGCCAGACTATCGAAGGCTTTCGAAATGTCCAGCGTTACAGCAAATGATTCGAAAAATGTCTAAGAAAAGAGGACTAAAATTCAGTCAGAGAGAAGAAAATGGTGATCACCAAGGTGATTGATCCTTGTGAAAGCCATGACTTGAAGCATCATAGATATGATTGGAGAGTTATAATACGGTATCTTCTGTTAAGAACAGATTCGAAAGCCTAGAAAGAACGCAGGTTAAGGCGATAAAGACTAAAGCTGAGGTTGAGAAGCCCCTTTTTCAGGTTTAATGAGCACATGCTTTCAGCACAAAATAAACCCAAAGATGGAAGGACAGAGGTGAAACAGTTTACCAAGGAAGCAAACACAGAAGCTTAGTGTTTAAAGTTTTAAGAACCAAAGCTACGAAACTTCCAGCCTTCTTTATATATATATATATATATATATATATATATATATATATATAATATATATATATATATATATATATATATATATATATATATGTATATATATATATATATAAGATATAATGCCTTACCAAAAGCAGACCACCCTTTTGAATAGAAGAAAATTAAGTTCTTAAATATATCATGGGGCTCTATTTAAGAATGGTATAAAGCTGACCTTTTGTTTCAAATCTTTTTCT
>JABUQX010087022.1:27500-29231 GCA_015478945.1 Trachelipus rathkii
TGCAGGAGTGTTAGGTAGATTGGAAAACGTACATACATATAATAAATACACCCCCCACTAAAAAAGACACAGAATACGTACATGAAAGTCCTTGAAAAGAGGTCACAAATTGAATTTTAAAGTAATCTCAAAAGTTTATTT
Organism: Trachelipus rathkii; assembly: GCA_015478945.1. Taxonomy (NCBI): domain Eukaryota; kingdom Metazoa; phylum Arthropoda; class Malacostraca; order Isopoda; family Trachelipodidae; genus Trachelipus; species Trachelipus rathkii. The sequence goes on from JABUQX010087022.1 coordinate 27,642, forward strand.
TCCTTTAATTACCTTTTTTATCCTTTTATTTCAATTTTAATATTTCCCTATCCTTTTTTCCTTTGTCTCCTCCCTTCAGTATGTAGGGAATACTAAAGTCTCTTTGTTAAGGGTCATTCATGACTTGTATATATATATATATATAGAGTAAAGAAGATATATATATATATATATATATATATATATATATATATATATATATATATATATAGTTGTTATATATATATATGTTATAGAAATATATATATTGGTACGTTAACGCAACGTAAAGATGAGTCAAAAAACAAAAGAAAATGAACATTTATAAATTATTTTTTATTTTGAAAATATATAGATGAATACGTGCCTTGATTTATTTCTGAATTTATTTATTTTATTATTAATTTATTTATTTGTGCTTATTTATTTGCTTATTTAATTAATTAATGTTTATTTTCTATCATATTTTGTAGACCTATTTTTACATTTAAAAGTATAGAGAGAATTTAATATATATATATATATATATATATATATATATATATATATATATATATATATATATAATATATATATATATATATATATATATATATATATATATATATATATATATATATTTAAAATAAATTATAAGTGTCTCACCTTATTTATACATAAAGATAATGTAATTAAGAGATGCCAAAGACAACAATATAAGCAATTTTATACTTTCTAATTCACACACACTCTCAGCTATTTATCTCTAGCAAGAAGAATCACCTTTTTTTATAATTATGATTGAAACTAGTTATTCAATCGCGATGATATTTACACTTTTGTTTCATTTTGAATAATCTTTTATATTCATTAATTTATTATTTAATATTTGCATTCATTTGACCAATTTTCCCAAAGAATTTATCGTAACATTATGAAATTTGTAAAAGACCGATCGTTTCTATAATGCTAACTCGTGTGCTAAGCACGAGAGTAATATGGAGTCGCCTTCGATATATATTTAAATATATATATATATATATATATATATATATATATATATATATATATATATATATATATATATATATATATATATATATATATATATATATATATATATATATATATATATATATATATATATATATATATATATATATATATATATATATATATAAATATATATATATATATATATATATATATATATATATATATATATATATAGATATATATATATATATTATATATATATATATATATATATATATATATATATATATATATATATAATATATATATATATATATATATATATATATATATTATATATATACTCCCAAAATTTTTTATACTTGCTTATTTATATATTTGAAAATTTTGAGAGCAAAAATATAGATTAAAGGAATGGTCCAATATTGTTCTACCTTTTTAGTAACAAAGAACTATAGATTTTTTAATTTCTTGCTTTAATTTTCTTTAATTTTTATCCGATTTATATAAATAAAGGCAAGAGGCAGCATTGACCGAGCTGTGAAATGCCGATTTCTGAAGCGGCGCACGAAAACGCGCGTTTCACGATAAATGCGAAAACATAAACACCAATTCCAATTGAACGAAGTACTACCG
>JABUQX010087023.1:0-15000 GCA_015478945.1 Trachelipus rathkii
TCGGGTGTATGCGTGGCTCATTATGATATTATATTCAGGTAATTAGTATTTCGTTAATAGAAAACTAAATATATACATATATATAGCTAGATTTATTTATTTATAAATTGATACGTGAACCATCAAAAAGATCAAGTAAGAAAATTGAAATAATTTATTATTAAATAATAAATTATATTAATATATATAAAGATATAGCAGGAGTTATAAGATACATAGAATATAAATAATACTAATAAGATAAAAAAACAAAAAAAAAACATAAATAACAAAACAAAACAAAATTAAACTTACAAAAGAAAATATAAATATATAAGATATAAGAATAAAAAAACAAAAAAACTATTAAAAAATCAATAATTGATGTAACTGAAACGACATAAGGCTTAACAGATAAAAACTAAATTTTTGATTTAAATATATAAATAAATGACATTTGTATTTCGAACAAATTATAGTTTGAGTTGTTTTTTTTAATAATTATAAGTATACATTAATAATATATAAAGGAAAAGCCAAGATTGACATAGTCATCAAAATAATAAGTATATAAATATATAATAATAATAATAAAAAATTAAATAAATAATAATCATAATAATAATAATATATTAATTTGATATTAACAAGGATGAACCACATATAACATAGTTTCAATAAACAAATTCACAACTAGACATGCTATAATAAAGTTATATAAATGTATTATCATCATAAGTTAGATCATTTTTATTTTAAAGAAAAATAATTTATATTTTCCGTTTCCATTAACAGAGTGCACCTATATTTTATATTGTCTCTCTTAAATATATACTCACTCCTTAAAGTTCGAGATTATTTCCCATTTCCCTTCTTCAACATTTTCTCTCTCCATGATGATTGACGCTCCCCAGCATTTCCAATTAATTTGTTGAAATATAGGAATATATATCATCAAATATGTGCTTATTATTTTTATAATCCTCTCTCATTTTTTCAAATCAGCCAACTGCCTTTTTTATTTAACGCTGATGGTCACTGTAAGTGTTACATAAAGGGAAATCTTGACTGAATTCTTCTCACATATCTGCGAAAATAATAGCGTCATGGTGTGATGTCGCTGCACATTTTCATCGCTACACAGGAATTGAAAGCGCGGGAGCGAGGCTCCAAGATCCTTAACCGTCCTAGATATCCCGACAATCACACCTCTTGTAATTTTTTTTTCTTTGGGATATTCGTCCAAATGATGTGTCTACAATCCTTCAGGTGACAGACTTGGTGATTTAAAAGCAAGAATCTCAGCTGCTATTCAACAAATTAATGTAGAAATCCTGGTTCGTACATGGCAAAATTTGGGTTATCGACTGATGTTTTGAGAATTACTAATGGTGAAAATATTGAATGTTTGTAACATTGTCACTTAAGTGGAACATCATCACTTTATTATCCCAGAATATTTTAAATACGCTCATTCTCTTCTCTTTTAACAACTTCTCAGTGATTTGACAATATATATATTTGTTATGAGAAAATTATCCAGATAATATTTTTCACCTATAATATATATATATATATTATATTATATTATTATATATATTATATAATTAATTATATATATATATAATTATATAAATATATATCATATATATAATATATATATATATTAATATATAATATATATAATATATATTAAATATATTATATATAATACTATATATATATATATATATATATATATATATATTATATATTAATATATATATATAATATATATATTATATATTAAATATATATATATATATATATAATATATATATTATATATATTATTATATATATTATATATATATATTAAATATAATAATATATATATATAATATATATATATATTATAATATATATATATATATATATATATAATAATATAAATATATATATATATATTAGTATATATATATATATATAATATATATATAATATATTATATAATTAATATATATATATATATATATTAAATATATTATTAATATTAAATAATATATATATATTATTAATATATATATTATATATATTATATTTAATATATTAGGGATATGTGTCACCGAATAGTGAATTTACAAAAGCTCATCAAACGAAATCATATATATATCACAGTATAAATATATTCTACAGCTTAAAATATTTTAACTCACGGCCGTAAATATACCAAATAATTATTACGTAGTATATAACCTGATAATATATATATAATCACTTTATCGCTATTTACTCAGGTATATAATAGCCGGATATAATAGTTATTTACAAAGTTCGGAGATCTATCTCAATTTATTAGGGATAAATATATAATAAAAAACTATTTAACTAACTTAGGTCTGCAACCCTCACTATAAAAATATAGGTGAAAATAATTTTATATTCATGGAATGGACTTTTGGTTAGCTAAGTATATATTAAAGTATATTCGAGAGTAGTGCTTGAATTCCATCATATATATTTTACTAGGATTTATTACTTGTTCAATACATTCCGTTTTCGTGCATCATGAGAATCCACCTATTTTGCATATTTACCCCTATAGGAATGACAAAAATTCACTTGAGGCTAAATATAATATTAACGTAGGCTGTATAGACGTTACCTTCCCGCATATATCTACAGTATGCAGCAAAGTTTAAACTGGCGGTCGTGATATCGGGAAAGCTATGTATATGGTACTTTAGTAACTCACTATGTTAGGATGCCAATTCAAATACCTGGATGATATGTATATCATCCAATTCATTAAAACAGTCGGATGGTCGTCATTGTTCAAAACGGGTGAACTTGAGACGATCTTATGGTATGAGAGTTGCTAATTATGGTGCCCTGAGTAAGTTTGTCTCATGAGTATAGTTATGGTATCGAGGTTGTACATTAGAAAATGTAACTTAATTAGGATACCTAATGGGACCAAGAGTAATATTTTTAATTACTGAGTGAAATACAGAGAAGTAGTAAGCTGCGAGAGGCTCCTTCCAGTTACATTATAGATGGTAACCTTGTGTGTGCACTCTACTTAAACTTAACTTATAGGCTATGGGAACTTATCTATATCATAGGCAATAACGATGCGTATGAATGAGTGGCGACAGTATGTTTATTGACACTTATTACAAGAGCAGTTTAAGTATGTGATGTTGTTTATATATACACATAACGGTCATAACAGAGTAATGCTTCGAGTTCACTCACATATAGAGGTAGTACTCGGTATATGTATGAATTGATGAGACAGGTAAGTATAGCAATAAATATATATAATACTAGACACGTGAGTATTAGTAAATGGCTAGCTAAATATATAAGGTACATTAGGATGGGTAATATGCTGTACGACCTCAAAATGGTAAAATATTATTATTGAGTCGGTCGCCAAGCAGGTTTCACCAAATACCCCTGCTCATTTTAGCTTATATTATATATATTATATCCTGTGTACTATTGTGAGTAACTAAGCCGGTTATAGTCAGGGCAAAATAGGATTAATACTTGGATCGCAATAACGAGGATATGACGACAGTGACAGGACACATAATCGTAACGTGTAGTAACATCTTGTACTTAGAAGAGTAATATAACATATATATTATCCTATCTATTAATCACTATAATATATTCACCATCTAACACAATAAAAACTTGGTTTGATGAAATAATTTGTGAAGGCCCTAGAAAGGCCCTGGACCATGATGGTGGATGCTTCCGCTATATATGCTCAACGTTTCCCTATGGTCCTGAGTTGAATCAGAGAAAAAAAAGCTGATAGACATTTGATGGCCACATACAAATATATAGCTGACTATCACTCTTACCTCGAGATGTTCACTATAATATATAGTCACTTGCTACATAAACTAATGAACTGTGTTATAGAAGGCAATGAAGCGGTGTGAATTACTTTTTCAGATGTAGCACAGATTTTCTAGGGGTAATATATACAAGGAATACTGAAGAATAATACCTACTTAAATCAATTGTATAACAGGAAAACTGCTAGTCATATTATTTCATTCTCATGGATGTAGTAAATATGAGTATATATATATATATAAATGAGTTTGACACTATCATTACTACTTACATTCTCACCTAAGAAATTTCCGGATAACCTATAGGTCTGAAATGTTAGTGATTAGAGCAGGTAATACGCTCCCATGCAAACAGACCTCAATTATTTAGATTATATCTGTAAAGGAGAAATTTTGGGATATTACAATATATATGATGATCCGAGTCTAATTATGTTTGGAGATATAGCTTAATATAAGGAGATATATATTCCAGACGCTATAGTACACAGTACGATATCGTCTATACACGAAAGATGAATAGTGATTATGCTACCAATCGTAGGTATGTTTACATTTAAACTAAATATCCTCACATATTACCTTATATCTATTACATAATATTCACAAATATGTTGTCCCGATATTATACACTACTTTATTATCATACGGTGAGATAAGTATAATATAAGTTATGTATTATATGTATTAACATATATATCTATATAATAAGACATGTATCATATCATTGCGTTTTGTTTCTCTCCCTTCATATAATCCAAGTAACTATAATATTTTAATTAATATAATATTATATATATATAATATAATATTATAATATATATAATATAATATTAATATAATTATATATAATATATATATATATATATATTAATATTAATATATATATATATATATATATATATATATATATATATATTAATATTATATATAATAATATATATATATATATATATAATATATTATAATCTATATATATAATATATTACCAATATATTGTGAAGATTAATAGACTCGACCTTACTTGAGAAAGGTATAAAATCATATAAATTAATTTTAGCAAATCTGTGTTACACAAGTATACATACATAATATCTATCACAAATTGACTAGATATTGTTTATGATATGCCCTATAAAGATAACCGACCTTACTTTATATATTTGGAATCAGCACATCAATAATTCTCATATAGTGATTGCTCGGTAAAGGTCCCAGTAAGATAATTCATATGAGTTTAGTTACGCGTGTATATAAATGTTAGTGGACAGATAGAGATTAGGAAAACTAATAGAGTTAAATTATATATTCTTAATTCTTACCTTAATTAGCAATACTGCATAGATTTGCAGACATTGTTGAAAGTAAAATAATTTAAGATTTGAAAATTTTGAAAATGATTTCGTATGTTAAAGTGAGATAATATTATATCTCTAAACTTTCATTTGTAATGATTAAGTGCTCTAGTGTTATAAGATGACTATAGAACAATATAGCTAGTTTACATCCAATTTTCCGAGGGATATATATAACCCTTAGTTTGACTTTATATAGTGGCTCATTATCTAATATAATACTTATTCTCCTGTTTACAAATTGCTGTCTTGGATCACTTTTCGATCATTGTATAGATGACGGTGGAGTCGCTGTAAATAGATATAATTTTATTATGGTCTAGATTAGTATATATTTTCTAAAATTTCAATATAAATGACTGGTATATATTCTCAGTGATTATTATTTCCTCATATATTATGTAATAGGGTAATAGATCATTGTATACTTCACTGGTCAAGAAGGTAGTAGGCAAACTATAATATATTTCTCTGTTTATTTGTCTTGATGTATTCCGTATGTAGCCTTTTTACTTTTTATGTACAATTATAATAATCAGATAATCGTCAAAGAAGATATGGATATATTTCTTTTTTTTTCATCACTTTCTCTATATATATATTTATATATATATATATCACACTATTTCTATTCTCTGTATGAGATTTGATGCCTATATCATAATAGATTTCTTTAAAACAATATCCACATTAAAGACGTGGAAAATGGTAAACTCATACTTCTATCATTTAAACTTTTCCCCAGATCACTATCAGATGAATCATCCGTTCAGCAGAAAGTCATAAGTACTAAATTTTTCCCATGCATTTCTTTCCATAGCTCAAAACATATTTTTTAACCTGATCTCATCTGTATTATTGTTGAATATTAAATTCACAGCTTTGATCGCCAGATCTATTAGAAAGTAACCTAACACACTATTAATGAGATTTATTATACACATATATATATATTATATATATATATTATATAATATAATAGAAACTTAGAAAGTCTTTTTCTATACTCATGATTTCTTTAAGCTCATATTCAACGAGTGGTATTATTCCCACTGAAACTTTTGCTTTATAATTTGACCTATATATTGACTTATTATAAAAAATAGATTCTAATTTGACTTAAAATAATGGATAAGGGTGAATCACTTGGGCGACTGTTTAACTGGCATATATAATGTATCAACGTTTATGCTTTGTTATTTTAGATGTAATGTTGTCAAATGGTATCTAAAGTAAATGGGAATAATATAGCCATAATATGTAACAATCATGATCAACATTTATTTGAAGTTACAATATTACAGCAGCGTATATAGGATAGGGTGAACTTTTGTTCAAACAATCTTTTAAGCATATCATAAGTTTTGTTGTTATAGCGTGTAGAAACGTCTTGAATTAATTATAATTAGTCTAAGTTTGCATTCAGCTATACTTGCACATTACTTGGTTAAATAATGATATTTAAAGATCACTTTATGTCAAGCTGCGTTGTACTGACATGGTGATAAATGAGTAAGGGATATGCTTTATCTGCAATCGGAAATAAAATATCTTTTAACAGATTTTCTGACATAATATTGACATCGTGAAATGACATATGATTTAATGCAACATGTGAATATAAACATGATATATATATGATAAGTGCAAGTACCATCATCTCTCATTATACCAAGCTACCATGTTTGGTCCATTTTCCCGTATCACTTAAAATAATTCTAGTATTTTTTTTAGAATATATCTTGTGATTTTTAAAAACCTTAATAGGAGTAATATATAAATATAAACAAACAATTTTATCGTACCATATATTAGGCTACAAAAATTTTAGGCTATTAATATATTATTTTATAATTTTTTGGAAAATTAATATAAAATTATTTAAGGTATTTCTAATTTTTAAAATATATTGAAATAATACTTTACTTACAAAATATGTTGAACTTTAGTAATTTATTGTTATATTATAAAATTTCAATATTTCGGTATATATACCGAATAGTCTGGAGTACAAAAAGTACTACGAATACCGAATATCGGATAATTTTCGTGAGGCGCATATGGGCGAATACCGATACTTACCGAATATTCGGCTATCACTCGAATCCCTAATATATTATATATATATATATTATATCTTTAGTATACTTTGAGTATTTAGGGTACTTATAGCATAAAAAATATATAAATTTTATCAGCAATGTCGAATCTCCAGGATATATATCACGGTTAAATTAATACAACTTTTGGAAAATGTTATTATTATCTTTATATAAAATATTATTGAGGCAAATACAATTCTTTCAAATTATTGTAGGAATAATATATAAAATATATCCGTACTAATCAATTTTATGAAAATTAACAGTTTTCATATAACACCTTTTAATGAGAACAACTTTAAGAATGGTTATAATAATGTTCACGTCTCCGAGTCTAGTTCAAACTCATGTTTAGTTAATTTTAGTTGACTATATATATATGAGTGACTTAATTATTAAATATATAAAACTTATTTTTAAGGAGTTATCTCAATAGCTTCTTATATATAAAACATACAACCACATACAACCTTCTATACTTATATCTTTACCTATATACGACATAGTATACAGTATACACACACGCATACTACACTAACACACAAAATCACACACACACACTATACACACACCACATACTACATCACACACATCACTCAATACTACACATATTATATATAATATAACACACATCAATTCTTCCTAAAAAATATTTATTTGCAATCACATGAATAAATTCCTACAAATTAATAAAAAAAAATATTACACACACACTATCTAACAACAAAACACTCTAAAAATATATTTTGACAAACATAGTGGCGTATTAATAACTCTAATTTATTCAATCATGAGTGGTAATTCATCACTTGTTATAAGGGTTTTATATATTTTTTTTTAATGACAAGCTCAACAGTTATAATTAATATGATAAATATAATTCTCTTAATACATACTAAAATCTGACATATATGTATTTTTCTGTTATAATTATATATATCCCTATCTTAGATTGTGCGCATTGTTTTATGTTAGAACACTCGCGCTACGTCCTAGCAAACAATAATGATTATCAAATATAAGTTAATAAATTAATACCTGTGGAAACAGAGACCTCATCATTTTTCTCTTCTAACTACAGTTCAAGTTAGAGCCTGGTCCATAGGAATTCTTTACTCTACTTTACTTCTAAAATTCCCGAGCATCTACAAAAAAATAAATTCGTTGAGATTGTATTATTATTTCAAGGTAATTAAAAGCAATTTATAGGTGTAGTTCATATTCTGTATAAGATCTAATATTATGCGATCTCGTCATTTCTGTCGAGAGCACTGTCATTGTTGTCTATGTAAAAACTACTTCGCTATATAGGCAAAGTATAATAAAATATGCTCTAGTATTTTATCTATATAGTATTTTATTAATATGTACGCAATATACGCTTGCAGTAGAATACCTAATGTGTACTCAGTTTTGATAATAGGCATTATTTCAGGATAACACTCAATACCCATAAAAAATGTCCATAGAAGTAGGTTTTTTTTCTCTGCACAAGATAATTGGACGAACTTTCAAATTTTACAAAACCTTAATGAATAATTTGACTCTATATCATTTTTTATTTTATTTGTACTTTACGAAACTAGGGTTTGGAGTCTTGAGCAATAGATGGATACCCACAGTTTAAGATATCCTTCAAAGCATAACTATGTACTGAGTTTATTATGGGAATAAGTAGATGGGATACAGTGAATCACATATAAAGCAAACGTGTAGTGAAGTAAATAATTGATGGTTTCTCCATATATATATGTGTATTAATAATTATTGTTTTAAGCATGTTATTGTTTCGGTGGGATGATTCGGAGTCAAGGAAAGATATGGTCACAAGAGCACTTCATGCTTAATCATATTGTGTTCAACTGCTATTAGACATTAGTTAGTGAAATTATTATAGGATTTTATTAGAGGCGAAATTTCTCCCATATGAGTATTTATCGTATGTGCATGAAGCCCATGCCCTATATATAAAACTGAACTCACAACAGAATATTACAAGCCCTCGCACCACTCAGAAAATTTTTTTCTTCTCTTCGATAAGTATCGTGTCTACATTTATTCTATATTTTTTTGTTCAAGGGATTCTAATTGTCTAATATTTACGCTATATATTTTATTTTTTTTTATTGGAGCTAACCAAGAATATTTCATTTATTCAAATGACAAGGACGCTGTTCTTATATTGAAGGAGAACAGCAGTAATGAAGATATCTATGAGTTATTTAATATTTTAACATAATTTTGAGTGAGTTAGAGTATGAGAAGAGAGAGAAGGAATGATGAGAATGATTGAACTGAGGTAGCCTATCACGGATGCAGTGAATGATGCGAGTAAGAGACAAGATTAATTAATGAGAGCATTATTAATGTTTAAGACGAGCGTGCTTTCACGATATTTATCTTGTGTGATTTCGTGAATAAGGCCAAATTTTGTCGTCAGTATTTTTTACCGCATAAACTCGTCCTTTTTCAAACCATTGATTATCTAGTAAATAAAATTCATATTAATATAAGTATAAATATAGGCAAAATGAAGATATAGTAATAATATAATAAGTAGAGAGTTAGTGAAAGACTAAGACTGGAATATAGAATATAATATATTAGTAATTAATATATATTACTATTATATATATATCTAATTATATTAATTTAATCTGAATTCGATTCTTAATACTATTATTAATCGTAAACTTTTTGACTATGTGTCATTTCGTAGAGATCGTATGAAATAGTTCTCTCGAAGCATTAAATTTTCCAATTTTTATTGTTATTACAATTATTATTATATTATTTTTATTATTATTTATTTTATTATTATTATTCATATGATATATAGAACAATCATATACAGTGGGATTATGGACGAATTGATATCATAGTGCTAGCATGTATTGATTATTGGTGACAGTTATTGTATGCTATAGAGTGATTATATGAGAATACTCTGATTAGACTTATATATATATACTTAATTGAGAGAGTGAGTGCTAACTATTATTGTATATAAGAGTCATCTGGCACTATATATGACATAGGCCACGAGTGAGTAATATTGAATTGATGTATTATTATTATTATTATTCATCTATTATTATTAATATTAATATTATGAGCTATTATTACTATTATCAACAACTATGAGTGAGATATGTCATCTAGTATATTTGTATATTTCACTCTCACCTCTCTAGGAGAGTCTTATTAATAGTTGACTATGTTATATGTGATGCTATGGTCAAGTCTATTATTATTAAATTATATTGAATAATCTTAATCTTCTAGGCTAAGTCACTCTCGGATTCTCTTTTTTTTACTCACTGTGAGTGTTAATATGAGGAAGGCTTCTGGTTTACGAATATAGTTATTGTATAAAATAATTTATATGAGATATAATGTAGTTTATAGTATTATTGAGGTAGATATAGTAGTGGTGTGCCAGACGTACCTCGTATCTCAGTGTGAGCAATTAGTGATATATAAGGAGTTATAGCGATCAGCCATAATATTAGAGTGTATAGCCTATCATAGTGAGGTGAGTATATTAGTATATATAGTACGTGGAGTTGATAATTATATCTATGAATAGAAAAACTCCCACAGGGAAGACAAGGGCGCGAGTGCGAGTGGAGAGTTCCATAATTTGAGTTATATGAGTGTGTGCGCACTTAATAATGTACCAGCGGCATCGAACAGCTCTAAGTAAATAATAAAGTATAAATGAACAATTTCTATAATATTTGCGATAATATAAAATATATATATAAAAATAATAACAATATGTAAAAAAAAATATAGAATTTAAAAATTAAATCTATTCATAACTTCGTTTTACTGACCTTACATAACTGGATCAACCAAAAGAATGAATGAACAAGATAAATCGGAAAACATTTATAACCCAAAATTATACGTAGAATGGTTGGTTGTTTGGGACTTACTACACATAAAAATCAGTATTTATAACAGTATAATAAAATGAAAATTATAAAAAACAAATAATGAGAATTATTAAATTAAAATAAATTAAGTTTGATTGAAGATAAATCAGAGTTGAGTTCAGGTTCCAATTCATGAATGTAGGGGTTTTTCAAGATTTTCCTATCGCGAGAATCAGTGACGGAGGCAAGAATCGAGAAGTCATTAGTGGTGATGGGGTGGTCATTTTTCATGGCTTTGGCTACGTATAGATGAAAATTCAGATGAGGACAGAGGAAGATTAGTGCGGAAAGAAAAACCCTTATGTTTGGCAATCCTGATGCAAAGTTGTAGGCCTGTCTGGCCTACATAGCGTGCATTACAGCCAGCACACTTATACAAGTAGACTTTCGCGGAGTGCAATTTCTTGGGAATTAAATCTTTGGATCTAAAAAGTTACTAAAGTTTGAAGTTAAATAGTGGGAATGAAAATATAAGGTAGCAAATGGGCGAATGTGTCTCATTAATATTGGTCCTGAGGGTTCTAATAAGGGTGTCAAGTGAACCGACCTAGTATAAGGAATCTTCAGAAGTAAATTATATTGTTTGGGACAATCACCGTGGGAGTAGGTGGTCTAAATGGGTTCTTTCAAGGAAGTTAAATATGATTTTATCAACAAAGTAGGCATGAAGGAAAGAGATTAATATCTAGCGAACCTCTCTTAAATATTGAGTTCCTGAATGAAAAAGAATCCTATTTTGAGGAACATACTTAAAGGCCCGGTTTATCTTTGCCTGTAAAGCCGGAAACCCAAAAAAAAAATTTTAAAAAACTTTAATCTTGGAAAAAAAAAAAAAAAAGAAAAAAAAAAATTTTGAAAAAAAAGAATGAGTACCTAAATTGGGTTGAAGGCTCCGGCTGCGGTAAATCTGTGTAGAAAAAGAACCATTATGGCGCGAGACCCACAACCACATCAAGCAACGGAAGGAATTCATCCACCTCATACTCCTTCGAAAATTTGATATTTTCATGTTACTTATTAAGGAAATTTAAAAATAAGTTGGCATATTCTTTGTTGGAAAAAATTTAGAAGCAGTCATCCACATATCTTTTGTAGACAAAACAAAGTTTTGATGTTCAGTCCCTTTTTACTAACATTCCTGTTGCCGAAACCCGTGAAATCATATCCAATGCTTTGTTTTCTAACCAAGAGTGTGTAGGGGATCTCAATAAAAAACAATTTTCAAAAATTACCAATTTATCCAACTCAGATTCTATTTTTCTGCTTAATACACCTTAACAGACAGATTGATGGTGTGGCTATGGGTTCACCTTTGGGTCCCTCCTTTGCCAACGCCTTTCTCTGCTATCATGAACAGTCCTGGCTTGAAAACTGCCCCCAGCCTTCAAATCCATTGTCTACAAAAGATATGTGGATGACTGCTTCTTAATTTTTTCCAACAAAGAATATGCCAACTTATTTTTAAATTTCCTTAATAAGTAACATAAAAATATCAAATTTACCATGGAGTATAAGGTGGATGGATTCCTTCCGTTTCTTGATGTTGGTGTCTCACGCACTAATGGTTCTTTTTCTACAGAGATTTACCGCAAACCGACCTCCACCAAATTAGGTACTCACTTCTTCAGCTTTCTTCCAGATAAGTTTAAATTGTCCGGCTTTACAGGCATAATAAACCGAGCCTTTAAGGTATGTTCCTCAAGGATTTCTTTTCATTCAGAACTCCAATATTTAAGGAGCTTCGCTAATTTTAATCTCTTTCCTTCATACCATGTTGATAAAATCATATTTAACTTCTTTGAGAACCATTCTAGACCTCCTACTCCCACTTGTGATGTCCCTAAACAAAAAAAATTACCTGAAGATTCCTTATATAGGTCGGTTCACCGACATCCTTATTAGAACATTCAGACCAATATTAATGAGACACTTCCCATTTGCTACCTTTATTTTCATTCTCACTAATAACTTCAAACTTAGTAACTTTTTTAGATCCTAAGATTTAAACCCTAAATAATTGCACTCCTCGATAGTCTACTTGTATATGTGTGCTGGCTGTAATGCACTCTATGTAGGCCAGACAGGCCTACAACTTTGCATCAGGATTGCCAAACATAAGGGTTTTCTTTCCGTACTAATCTTCCTCTGTCCTCATCTGAATTTTCATCTATACGTAGCCATAGCCATGAAAAAGACCACCTCATCACTACTAATGACTTTTCGATTCTTGCCTCCGTCACTGATACTCGCTACAGAAAAATCTTGAAGAACCCCTACATTCATGAATTGGAACCTGAACTCAACTCTGATTTATCTTCAATCAAACTTAATTTATTTTAATTTAATAATTCTCATTATTTGTTTTTTATAATTTTCATTTTATTATACTGTTATAAATACTGATTTTTATGTGTAGTAAGTCCCAAACAACCAACCATTCTACGTATAATTTTGGTATAAATAGTCTTCCGATCTTATCTTGTTCATTCATTCTTTTGGTTGATCCAGTTATGTATATGTAAGGTCAGTAAAACGAGGTTATGAATAGATTTAATTTTTAAATTCTATAATTTTTTTTATATATTTTGTTATAATTTTTATATATATTTTATATAATCGCAAATATTATAGACATTGTTTATTTATAATTTATTATTTACTTAGAGGCCTGATGGTTCATCTATGCTAAGCGGCGAAACTGTCCTTAATAGAATTAGGCACTCTCTCGTGATATTTGTCTTCCTGTTCATCTTTAAATTGAGGTTCCCTAAGGAACAAATCAAATCGCATATATATATATAATATATATATATATATTATATATATATATATATATATATATATATATATATAATATATATTATATATATATATATATATATAAGTATATATAATATTATATATATATATATATATATATAATATATATATATTATATATATATATATATATATATATATATATATATATATATATATATAATATATAATATATAAAAAAAAATATATATATTATATATTATATATATATATATATATATATATATATATAATATATTAATATATACCTCAGGTTGGCAGTTCCGCAATTCGCACTTCCGCAATTCCGCAATTCCGCAATTGCGGACTACCAAAAAATATTGTGGAATTGAGATTGCGATAATTTGAAAAAAGTTGCGGAATTGCAGTTAGCCGAATGCTAAATCACCGCAATTTAAGTCCGCAATCCCGCAATTCCGCAATTCACAATTCCGGCAAATTCACAAATTCCGGGCATTAAGAGATTACAAGCCCCTAAGTTTTTATTTGTTTGAATCCTTTAAATTTTAAAAACGATGTACAATATTAGGCATGTATTAGTCTTAGATATTTACAAAGAACTAACTTTGCCAATGTGAAATTATTTGTTTTAAATTTGACATTTTGGTTATATATATATATTATATATATATATATATATATATCTATATATATATATATATATATTATATATATATATATATATATATAATATATTTATATATTTATATATATATATATATATATAATATATATATATATATATATATATAATATATATAATATATATATTATTATTGTTATTGACTAAAAAAATTTGCAAAATTTTTTATCGTCCTGTTGTCGCTAATGAGAACTTTTGTGACCTGATGACTAAAACTTTTATATTGCAGGTGGCTCTAAAAAAACTTCCCGCACCAACCAGTTTCAGTATCAGTGTGTGTCACGAGATCTGTATGTACGGTGCTGTAT
>JABUQX010087023.1:20000-35000 GCA_015478945.1 Trachelipus rathkii
TAGGATGTGAGTGGTAGTAAGAGGAGGTTATGGTTTGTGAGTGAAGGACAGTCCTCGGTTGGGAAGTTTGCGTTAGAGGGTGATGCAATCTGGAACAAGTGTCTGAGTTTAAATTTAGGAGTGAGGTGAGTGTTGAAACTGACTAAGGGTGTGAAACAGTACATCCACTGCACGAGAGCTGTTATGGACCATTGAGAGGAATAGCGTTGGTGAGAGTCAGACAGGAGAAGATCTGAGATAGGCTAGTTTGCATATTAAATGTATGCTGTAGGACTTGTATAACAAGATTCTAACTCTGAGATCGCTCTTATCGTGTGCGTTCGCAGTGCAGGCTGATGTTGACTTAGCTTTAGTAATTAATGCATAGTAGTGAGACTATGGTCTGGAATAAGAGTAATAGATCTAAAGTATATTCAGATGGACATCTTTAGGGGCGTGTTAGGTGTGAGAAAGAATTAATAAAATGAGGAATGAACGTATTAGAGAGTTGTGTGGTGTGAAGAAATGGGAAAGGAATAAATGAGAGAATAAATGAAGTAACGTTGAGATAGTTTTGGTCAATGTTTGGAAAGGATTAAGATTAAGAATTAAGATTAGGATTAAGATCTTATAGATTAAGATAGTTAAGAATATAGCCGCCACGTAAGAAGCCTACATGGGCCTATCGAGACTGTCCCAGTTACCCACTAACCAAACATGCTCAATGCAAATTCACAAGCACCCTAGGGTATTGTCAATTAACTGTAAACTACAAAATCTACACCAATTGGCTTAGTCAAAAAAAAAAAATATAATAATATATATATATATATATATCTATATATATATATAGTTATATATATTATATATATAAGTAATTGTGCCTCTCGCCATTGTTTTCATGCAAATAAAAATTCAATAGATTATCAATACCCAAACCATCCTAGAAGCTACTAGATAATACGTTATCGTGCAAAGATGCAGAATTCTAACACGAACTACAGTAACCAAAAACCCGCCAATTTGCTTTCGTCTAAATATATTAAATTACCAACCCATCCATATTTACATCAAACCTTTTTCTTAAATATTAAAATCGAGTTACCAAAAATACCCTTTTTTGCAAGCCTTCAAAAACTTACAACTCTTTTACTGAATGCATGCTTTCTTCTACAAGATGGCATGCTTTCTCTTAATTTTCTTATTATGTCCCCTGGTCACCTGTCATGCTCTACTGTGAAAAAAATATTTGTTGGTCTCCGTATTATCAGTAGATGTAAATATTTTGTAGACTTGTATCAGTCCCTGTGAAATCGCCTTTCTACAGAAAACATTCCCTACCTTCAGCTCTCCTCATAGCTCTTCCCTCCAAACCGAAATCATCCTTGTTGCTTCTACGTTCACTCTCTCTAGCATACTCTAAATCTTTCTTTAAATAAGGGGTCAAAACTTTGTGCACAATACTCCTTTACTGGGCCTAACATAGCTATTATTCAGTTTACTTATTACTTCCTTGCTTCTTGTAAACAAGCATTGCGATTTATTCATGCCCAGCATCTATTAGGCTTTAATATTCCTTTGCTTCCAAACACTGAATAAGCTACTTTCAAATTACTGCTTATAATCACACCTAGAATCTTTTTCTTGGTCCACAGACTGATTCAAGCCAATCCCCATCAGTATCGTGTTAAACAACCTTTACTTAACAGTATAGATTACTGCAGCGGCAATTTTCGATGAGTAACTCTAAGTGTGTGAAACTAGATGACCGTTCACACTTCTACTCATTAATAACGTTTATTTGGCCACTGTCTCTGACGCGCACAAAAGTAGCTGTGTCCTCATCGAACATCTATCCGTTACGATCTATTGTTGATATGCATTCTATTGCTATGCTCTTCACTATCTCCTAGCAGAGTGCGTGTGCCACTTCCCTGTCAGTTCTTCTATCTGTCTCCACAGCCTACGCAATCCTGTTCGCTCATATTAAAGTCCTGGCGTCTAAACTCATTTATAGTGAGTTTCTGCTAAATTTTAATGACTCGCACACCCATAGTGACAGCAGCCCAGCACTGTGAAGTCTGATGGGTACATCCACCTGCGATATATCTAGCGTCTACATGTGTGCACATGCATGATTTAGTTGCACATTCTAACTTGATACCCACCCAGCTGATTCTCTCTATATTAGGTGCGTGAACGCAATGCCACTCTGGTTTAGGAGTACCACAACCTCGCTATATAGTACACCTATATACTACTCACCTATACCTATATATAACATTGCCAAATAAATTTACTTCATTATACATATAGCCTTATTAGTGATGGAGTAACCTTATCCCAAAGCTTGAGTAATAGTCTAAATATATACAATATCATCTGAGGATCTCCCTCGGTCATGCAAGTCACTAGTATACTTATATTACCTATAAATTCTAAATGGTTTAGTGATCTGTACATGAACTATATATAACCTCATTATACTGAAATATTAATGTTAGAACTCTATACAATAACTTTGCCCATCTATTTCACATTCTATGTTAAAATAAAGTATTATATGAATAATACCTTTCAGTAACTTATTCCACTAACCTTTACAACCAGAGAACTGTTTATCTGACTATACTGACCTATATTTATTTCCTACTAAAATACTATTCTCATTATCTTAACCTATATTTCCTTATAAATAGGCACATAACATTACTGCTGTTTTTCCATCATTCATGGTACCTAATAATATTATCATCACAAATGTTATAGATCTATACTTATAAAAAATACATACATAGAGTGTCTTTGTACAATGCTGATACTACCTACTCTTCAGAATTACTTATATCACCATTATAATCCCATCAGGTAGCCTCGCTTTATATACACCTGGAATCAAATTGGTCATTATATAACGTATTACATATCTTTTTATTTAATGGGAAAATTTAAAAGCTTCACAAAGATTATTGTTATTTACATTAGTATAGTGTATATTTCTTCTAGAGAAAAATATTGTATACTCATTTTCCTACTGTAAAACACTGAAGCAAATTAAGTACATAGAAATATTAGTGATCACCTTCCTTATTACTCATGAACTAAACTTAATAATTTCATCAATTATTAATTTGAGACCAATTGTCCTATTTCATTACTTTTTAAAATTTATAAAAGTTAATAATAACATTCTTCAGTTTCTTATATTATATTTATACCATTAGCTTAAAATTAATATTTCTGAGCTTACTCTCTTTTGACCTTTCTTATTGAACTGTGATTAAGATTATCGTTTTACTATTTATTTCAATCCTTATAATTATTTATTTCTAACATCATCTATTCACTCACTATTATCTACCTACTCTTAGATATTTTATAAAACATCTAACGCTTTATTCACATTAATTTATCTCTCTTAATATCTCATATTAATGCCAACCAAACAGGTTTGTCTACTCGCCGACTCTTTGGTTCTAACTAATGATAAAGGGATTTATATATCTTTATCTCTAATATACATATCTGAGCGCATACTTATATTCAATAATTCGAGTAGCCATTTGAAAATTAATTAGACTTATGATCATATATGATTTCCACACACATGATCAAACTATCTTTTCTCGCGACGTGTCTTCATACTAACAATTCGCCCACAGTATACAGATCTTCACTACTAAGGTCATGTCTCAGTAGATTATGTGTATATGATGAATAAGAAAAATAAGGTATGCGAGAAAGATATGACAAGGCCAAGTATGTCGAGGAAATACAGAAGAGTTGCCTAGTAAAGAAAGTACCATGATATTAGACAGAAGTAATGACAATAGAATGGACGAACAATATATCACATTTCAATATTAAATCTAATTATATATGGTCACTAAGTCCTAAATCCTCCTCAAGCTCTAACTTCTACCCACGCATAACTGTTCATCGTTAAGTTAATATTAAGTCTCATAGTGGCATCGTGTCTTGTGGGGTTCATGGACATCCTGGACTCAAAAAGTTATCTAGTATACAATTTATAAATACTGAACTGCTATGGTCCGTATTAGACAAGGAATCCCATTGAATGCCAGGAAATTAATAATATCACCCATTATGACTATAGCCTTTTTCCTTTACTGTGGCATCTGTTTTCAATTTCTTTCACAATTCCGCTCTAATTCTTGATCTGGCCAGAGGTGCTACTAGAAATGCACCGTAAGACGACTAGTATAGTAAATGGAATTTAGATTGACATCAGGATAGAAGATAGCAAGCAAATAAGCAAAGGAAAAAACAGCGAGAGACACAAACGGGAATGAACGCAGCAAGATAATAAACATGATTAGTTTTAAAGTCAGTACACTATGTACATCTTATCGGACAGAGACCTTGCATATGTGCTAAATTTAACTTATACTTAGTATTAGAGTAACGACATACTTCTCTCTTTGTTCAACGCACCTTGCTTTGCTCATTACGCTGGTCTATTATTATATATCATAGTGTATATAATCGCACCTAGACTATTAGTTATATATCTTCTAGTAATTAGGAGTCTCTCTATTAAAGAATGCTTAAAATTAATGAAAGAATAAAAATAAATTAAAGAAAAAAAATAGAGAAAAGAAAACTATTTGAATTCTTTTCATTTGTACTTTATTATTCTTAAAAATTGGTAATTTAATATCTTTAAATTTACTTTTTTTTAAAGACTCATTGCCTAATACAGTGTATGTGCTAATATATATGTTCAAGTGTAAATCTCTCATCTCTAACTATGGTTATTAACTTACTAGAAATAACTCGAATCTGAGTGAATTCCATTTTTTCATCTTGTCTCAAGGGCTTATGATGCCATGTTGCTAATGTAAACTCATTGTCCGTGTATTTTACAACCAATGCTAGAATTCTACTTAGGATCAAATATAGATTAGAATTAAATCTTCTATCTCATAATCTTCTTCATCTTCGAAACTTCGAGATTAACAACTCACTTTATTTATATTTCTTACTCACGCGATTGTTAACTATAGTGATTCTCTTTCGTCTACTTATTGATTATTCTTAGTGATTCGTATCCAGATGTTATTTCCTCCATCACCCCCCAACTGTTAACCTGTTTTTTGCTAAACAGTCTCCAAACTGTGCTGAATAAGCTCCATTACACTTTCTTGGATTTCTGTGACTCCTAATTGTGAAGCTTCGCAATCTGCTTTTGAAAGATTCGATCCTTATATCCAGATGAATTTCTCGTCTTACAAGCAGAATTCACAAACAAGACCAAATAAGTGATTCTTGTCGTGTGTAAAAATTCATGTAATTTGCTCTCCAGACGCGTTAAAATATTATAGTTAATACCCTAAGAGCCACAGCACTATATATCTCAATACTTACCAATCACAGTTCATACTGACACCACTGCACATACTATTGACACTACATAACCATATGTAAACAATACACTCCACGAATCATCGACTAACCCTTCTTACACTAGCTTTCCAACCTTCTGAATCAAATCTCCTATAATCTGCTATTATTTTTCTGACCTTCTATGTCCTATATCATTGTACCCACATGCACAATCAAATCTAATCATCATTTGTGGAATGTCATCTTCCTTGTTATCTATTCCACGTATCACTTGGGCTGATTCTACTCTGTGTAGTACATACATACATACTACATAGCATACATACATACATACAGTACATACATAACATACATACATGACATACATACATACACACATGCATACAACATACATACATACATAGCATACATAATACATAATACATACATACATACATACATACATATACATACATACATATTATATTATATAATATAGTATACTATATTATATATATATATATATATATATAATATATTATATATATACTATATATATATATATGGGATATATATATATCGGATAATACCATACCTCATAATACTAGTTATCTTTTATTCTCATTATATTTTGATAAGTCTCTCAATATCTAGATAGTATCAGTATCATATAGAGTCTTCCACTCAAATATAGCAATATATCTAAGTACTCCCTTTAGTAAATATTACAACATTAAAACCATGAATTGGACTTACTACTGATTATATATCACCCTATATACCCAATATTCTGAGATAGACATATTACCGTAAATACCTATTATACTATATTTTATAGCAGGTCACATTAGTATATATATGCTGATTGACTATTCTAGAATCTCATGTCATTACTTTAAACTCATTATATCCTATATCCTACAACTCTATGTTCCTATATTATATACTGCTAGATCACCTATATATTTTCAACTACTTTATATATCCTCACTTTCTACGCTACTCATCTTCCATGCCTATATGAGTGAATCACTTATAGCCCCTATATATATATTCCCTAGCTTCCTCTCATCGCCTCTAGATCATCCCTACTATATAAGCTATTTTCATTGCACTATATCCTATCCTTTTCTCACTTACAACTTCTATTCGATATCATTCATATTATATCATACTGCAGTCTTTGAGCAATCTATCCTTCTTAGCAACACTATATCTTTAGCATTCACTAAACACATAGTAGTGGCAGCTATATCATACATATATCACCTCTCACAGGTATAATATAGGGGATGTATATGGTAGTGAAGTAGGTGTAGTTGAGTGAATTCGAACGGTACTGTGTAGGTGAGTAATATACCGTCCCATACAAGTTGATCTTTAGAGTTAGTAAAGGAATGTACCTGGAGGAGAGTAAATGTAAGTTTAGGCTGAGTCTAGAATAAAGGTGTCATAAATAGAAGTGAATGGCTAGGGTTTTGTAAGGGAAGTATGGTTTTGATGGTACAGTAGTGGCACAAGGGATGAAACCCATACACTGAACTAAGAGATTGTCACCTACGTAGATGATGGTACCGTCGTGAGGCTTACCATGATGCTGTACTATCGGGTGTGAGTATATATTCTGTACTTGCGACGAGTTACTCACTAATAGTGTATATATTATATATATATAATAGTGGGACTAGTTAAGGCTGGAGCTTATCTTTCGACTTTATGGCATGTGTCATTACTACTATATATTTCTTTATTCCAGGTGCATGTACGTACACCGTTACTATAGTATTATATATATATATATTATAATATAGTAATATATATATATATACCCAGTCTTTAGGGGAAAGAAAGTGGATGATATATATATATATTATATATATATAATATTATATAATATATTATAATATATATTATATATATATATATATATATATATATATATTTTTATATATATATAGTAATAATAATTATATATATATATATATAATATAATATATATATATTATATATATATATTATATATATATATATATATATATAATGAGACAAAGTTACTTTTTATACTTTTTAATTAACGAAGAAACAGATGTGTTGAATCTTCTGAATTTTAATTTAAAAAATAAATATTACACAGTTAGCTATCTAATGATACACTAAAATATAATGTTACTTATTGAGGCGAAATGAAATATTCTTATTTTTTATTATATTTTTTTTTTGTATTTTACTATGCTTTTATATTTATTTTATTTAATTTCATTTTAACCTGTTTACTATATGCGATAAATATTATATAATATATATATATATTAATTTGATAAGGTATTACAGCGGTACATATTGTAGCGTAGTGAGCTAGAGCACGACGGGAACACATATATTATAGGAGGTAGGTGACGTTTTTCAATAAACCCCGTGAGGTGAGTGAGTTTGCTGTAGTGAACCCCTCAGCTGAGACACCAAATACCAAAGAGCGAGAGTGGGGTTCCGGAGACCCTCCCGGAAGGGGGGTGAAATAGTCCTAACCCCGTAGTTCCCGGATAGGCCTGAGAGACCCCGACTCTTACTCCATCGTGTGACGAGTAATTACCTATTTATGGGGTAATTCTGTCCGAAACATTATTGCCCATAGTCTATGACAGAGATGTATACAGCAAGAAGTCGAAGGATACCTATATTCGACTGTATTTAATGATAGTAAGTCTGCTTAGTGAGATATTCGTATTCTTGTATATTCATCCCTTCAAGTTTCTTTTTTTCTTTTTTTTTTTTCATTTCGGAAAATTACGTCTATTATTGTATCATAGAGGCTACCTTGAAAATTTTTTTTTTGATCCGAGCTCCCGTTCCGTTTGGGTAAGTAACTTTTACCTTATATATATATAATATATATAATACTATATATATATATATATATATATATATATATATATATATATAATATATACTATATATTATATAATTATATATATATATATTTATATAATATATATAATATATAAGATATATATAGCAACCAATATTAACTGTTATATATATAAAATTAACATTAAAATTAAAAATTAAATAAATAATATAAATTGTAAAGTATTTTTATCGGAAATTATTCTTAGCTGCCAATTAAAAGGTTAGCTAGACTGTGGCACCTTCAGTAGTGAAAAAAATTTTTTTTTAGCGATATAATTAGCTGTTTTGCGAATAGCTTTGACTGGCGAAATGCGATGCGGAATTTTCGATAGCCGGACTGGCGAAAAAGAAAGAAGCTGCGAATTGCGGAATTGTCGATAGGCGGACTGGCGAAAGCAGAAAAAGTTGTGGACTTGGCGAACTGCGGAATGCCCACAAAGTTAGCGGAATTGGAGAATTGCGACATAAGAAAAAAAAGTTGCCGGGTGCCCACTCTGATATATATATAAGTATATATATATATATATATATATATATATATATATATATATATATATATATATATAATATATAATATATATAATATATATATATATATATATATATAATATATATTATATATATATAATAATATATATATATTATATATATATATTATCATATATCTATATAATATAATTATATATATAATTTAAGTATATATATATATAATATATATATATATATATATATATATATATATAATATATATAATATATATAATATATATATTATATATATTATATATATATATCATATATATTATAATTATATATATATATATATAATATATATATATAATTTATATATATTATATATATATATTATATTATATATATATAGTTATATATATATATATATATAATATATATATATATATTATTTGTGAGGTTTATAACAAGGTAAATTATTTTCCCTTATCCTTATAGCCCTAAGTATTTCTCTCACGACCTTAATCTGACTACTTAGCGAATTTTCTGAGTGTTCACGTGGATACAATGTAAACTGTGGCTAAGTTATGCAGATATATTGTCGGAAATCTGGGGTGAGGGGGGAAAGGCGTGTTGATTTTGGCTGAGTTATTTTATGAGATTAGAGCACTCTATTTTTAACCTCTTCTACTTCACATCTATACCTTTCCTCTTTCTTAACACTATACTATACCGTATATTTATTACATACCACCCACTTTCCTATAGCATGGATACTACATACTTTATATTTATATACGATCAGCGTGTTTATATGAGGTATCTGATATCATTAGCCTTTATTATCTATGGTTCAGTATATTATAGTATTATATTTTGTATATATATATATATATATATTATATATATTATATTATTTATATATTATATTAATATATATATATATATTATTAATATATTATATAATATATATATATATATATATTATATAATTATATTATTAATATATATTATATATATATATATAATTTATTTAAATATAAAATTTTATTATTTTTTATCATATTTTTTATATATATATATTGGAAATTATTTATGAGATAAAGCGGTGAGGGTGCGGTGACTAGCCCCAATAGCTCTCAACTAAAGTACAACCGCCCGTTAAAATTTTTTTAGTGTGGTCGTCACCGCACTCAGGCATTATAAACTTTTGAGATACGGTCATACACCTAGTAACCTCATACCCGTAGGCGTCGGCCAGCTTTATTATGCTTCGAGTAATAATATTGAGTGTGTAGTAAGGTTCTTATGTGATATTACAGTAAGTATATGCTTATCATTAATTAAAATGATAAAATATCGTCTGTTTGATTAGGTAAAGTACATGTGCCGGTCATACTAGTGAGGTATTGCACGTTTCTTATTTCTTCTCAGTGTGTAGAACTTATATATACATTTGTTTTTCATGAGAATTTCTTCACACGAAAACTACATGTTCACAAAATCATATACGTAATAATAATAATTTAATTAATAATAATAATAAACTATAATTAATACTATATAATATATAATAATAATAATATAATAATAATAATAAAAGTATATAATAATAAATAATAATAATTAATAATTAATTAAATATTAATAATATAAAGTATTTATTCGAATAAGGAAATGATTACTGATCATGACACTCATGTTATTATGCGAAAACATACGAGGTACATGTATTTATAAATTATGGCGCCTACAAGTCATAGGCTTAAGCATTCAATAAAGCTAGTGCGATCTGACTAATCGATCAAATATGCGACGTCGCGCGAGACTTATACGTTATATCCTCTCTACTCTCTTGGACTGTGAACGTACATATCAGAGAGAGAGTTAATGTAGTTATGAGCCACCTCTGTTATTTCATTATTCATGTTTTAGCGCTCTACGTCCTTTCATTTCATTTGATTGGCGATATCGCTTATCCTATCAGCTGCGTCGTCTAGATCCTCACCACCACCGTGCACCATCGCTTTCAATATACAACTTACCGCGAGACCAACTATGCGTAGATGAATTACAATTTTATCGATATGTGATGCGAGCTTGCTTACTTACTATCGAGACAGCAATTCTCGCACCCCTGGGGAGCTGATCATATCGTTGCTAGGCTGTTTCAAATTGCACATGGTGTTACACAGAAGTAAAAGCATGAATTGCGGTATGTAAAGACAAAAGAGTGTCATTAGAATTAAAAAGTTTGTGAACTACTTCTCATATATTTAAATTACCTCGAGGATTTGATTCACACAATAATAATTTGGTAATTATTTACTATAAACTCACTTAGAGCAAACTTCAATCTATTTGACAATAAAATTACATAGTATAAATAATATACCTACTCTATTCAGTAGAATATACAATGAAATCTTGAAGTGATTTGCTAACTTTATAAAAGAACCAATTATTATCCTATGAACCTATAAATATAATTTCATAAATAAATTGAATAAATGGTAAAAAAATTTAATTAGAGGGAAATTTTCATATGTAAAGACAATTTTTAACGAAGTTTAACAAATAGATTATTATACTTAAGTTATGTACAATTTTTACCGTTTAAATTATATAATCAACTTTTGACAAAAAAATTCTACCCTCTATCAGAGAAATCAATGATACTCTATGAAGTGATTTGCTTACTTTAAGACTAATATTATTATTCTAGACCTATCTAATAATATCTGATAAAGGTAAAATTTAATTAGAGGAAATTTTCAATGTAGAGCAATTTTTTAGAGTTTAACAATAGATTATGAAAAGTTGCTAATTTACCCGTTTAATAAATAAGACAGAAATATATGTTAATTCATAAATTGTTAATTACCAGTAAGTTACTCTTTTTAAAATAATGGGGAGAATAAATATTAAAATGAATTAAATTTTATTAAATTTTTATCACAAGATAAGAATCTCAATTATGGTGCCTAAATTTGAACCATTCCAGCTTTTCGGTGAATAGTCTAATTTCTCTTTTCAGCTGTAAGCGTTGCAGCTTGGTTAAAATACTCTCACTGAAGACAGCTACGTCGCGAGAGGACCAATATGCAGTTTCTGTTATATATTATTACTACCGTGGAGGAGGACCAATATGCCAGTTTCTTGCAAAGAACGACCAGGTCGAGAGGCATAATGCAATTCTTGCAAGAAGACACTACGTGGAGAGAATACCATATCATTTTCTTGCAAGAAGACACTACGTGGAAAGGACCATATATTTTCTTGCAAGAAAACACTACATGGAGAGGACCATATGCACTTTCTTGCAAGAAACTACGTGATGACCATATGACTTTCTTGCAAAAAGACACTAACTGGATGAAGATGAATATGCAGTGGCTTACTAAGGGTTGAATTCATTGTTGCGAACTTTCGGAATATAGTGAGGTTTGGGATTTGGTCTGGCGTCTTGGAGAATTATAAAAGGTGAAAGATATTTGTTTAAAGCTTTCAAGAAAATGTGACAATACATGTAAACTGATAAAGTAGATATGTTTATATGAATTTACAGTGAAAAAATAATTTATTATATACAGTAATTTATCATATATAATAATTTATTATATACATTTTATATTCCTATACAACTAGAGGAGAACGCTCAATAGTGAAATATGATGAGAATGTTTGATAGACCAGTAAAACAACAATAAAAAAAAATATTGTTTGGTTTCATATAAATTTTTAATTATTTATCCAAATCTCACGGGTTGGTGGACAGATCTCAGGTCCCCAACTCGTAAGACATAAGTTGCTCTGCCATGCATTATCTAAAGAATTAATATGCTGAATCTTAGTGAAGTATATAATTTTGAATTTTGGTTTTACTTATTAATTTCTGTCGTGATAAATCTGCAGAGTACACTTATATACTCTTTGGTGCTTTTTTAACACTGTTAAGTGTCTAATTTATCGTATAGTTTAATTACAATATCGAGAACACCATTTGGGAATAGCAGCCTAGATTTTAACATTTTTTTATATTAAATTCATGCATTATTGGAACGTATTGAAAGGAAAATAGTCTTTATATATTACGAAACGCCTTTTTTTTTCTTTTAACTTCATGCTGATGTTGTGTTCTGTGCGTATTTTTGTGATATGAATTAAAAGATTTATTCCAGCTGTCACTAAATATTTTTACAGTTTAGCATTCTGCAACATTTTCTACATAGTAGATAAAAGTTTGTGAAAAGTGGAAAGGGAAACGAACTGTTGAGAATTAAGAACCGAGCTAATTAGATATTCCAACACGAGGCCGAAGTAAACAACATCTACTCGGCGGCTATTTGCCCTTATTTATGTGGCAAAGAATCCTAAAGATGAGAGATTTGAAAATGTTCCTCGTGAGTCATTTATTCTGAAATAAATAAAATTATTTGAATTTAAAGGACCACATGTCTTTCAGGTTGCACAAACATTAATATTTTTAAAAAAATTTAAAGCGCAATAGCCATCTAAGTATAGGAAATTTAAGGTAAGATCTCTTATTTAATTTAATATATGTTATATAAATTTTCCTAAATTATATATTATATATATTAATATATATAGCTATATATATAGGTATTATATATATACTATAATATTTAATATATATAATATATATATAATATATATATATAATTATTATATTTATATATTGATATATTGAGCTTATATATATATAGTAGTTATTATAATTGGTGATGTTTTAAAACATTTCATTAATTTTGTAGGTCAAATTAAATGCTCCCAACACGCATGCAGACAAAGAAGAAAGCATCCTAAACGATAGAGATTTGAACAGTTTCCTGGAAGCTATACGGGAATATCCATAAGTTCGTCAGTGATATTATTAACTTAATTATCATTAATTTTTTACTCTAAAGACAAATCTATCTAGTTGGTATTAAGGTTTACGGGGCACACAATAAGATCTAGGTTAGGTTGAGTTTACACAAATGACGCATACTCCTAGTTAAGTCTAGGTTACGGCAAACGAGATCCGTCTCGAAGGATGCTACTGTACGGCTTCTTAAGTCTAAGGGTTAGTGATAAAGTGGTGGTAGGTAGACAGAGTTTTCTTATATATATATATATTATATCTATTATATAATATATAATATATATAAATATATATATATAATTTATATATATAATAATATATTAATTTATATTAATATATATATATAATATAAATCTAATATATAATTATTATATATAATTAAATAATATATTAAATAGTATTATATATATATATATTAATATTATATATATATATATATATATATATATTATATATATATATTATATTATTATATTATATTATTTTTTTATAGTATATTATATATAATATATATATATACAAAAAAATATAATACTATATACTATTAAAAGAAATCTTATTATATATATATTATAATATATTATATATATATATAATATATATATATATATATATATACATAAAAAATATGCAATAAAGATTTGTTTTTCTTCATTATTTTTAACGTTTTATTACTTCTCCACTTTATTATAATATAGTATTATACATTATATTATATAATATTAGTATATATTATTAAGCCTGAAAACTATATAATATAATAATCAATTTTCAAAGTTTAAAATTTTTAACCTCAATCTTGGTGAAGACATTAAAATAATATTTTTTTTTGGAAATATTTTTTACTATAAAAATTATATAAAAGTATTTAACTTCTCGTATTTATAACAGAAATATGAATATTAAGCTTTAATTTATTAAGTTATATCAAATATAATTATAATTTTAATATTAAAATATATTATCGAATTTTAATATAATAAATAATATTAAATTATAATTTTTTATAATATATAATTTTAAATATTATTAGATTAAAATATAAAACATACCGGTAATATTGATATGTAATAATATTAGCAGTATAATTTTAAATATTATAATATTTTAATAATATAAGTGATATTTAAATCATAAAATATTCAAAATATAACGTTAATTGAAATATTATGTATTTTAATATAAGACTATTTTTAAAATATTGGTAATATAATTTTAAATATTATTATATTATAATATTATGATACTCTAAATAGCATTAAGATATATAATAAATATTATAAAATATTTTAACATAATATTTAATATAAAGTATCATAATATAATTATAAATATGATTATGTTTTATTATAAATAATATTATAACACACACCCCCCAAAAATGAAATACCTCATTATTATAAAATACTTTAA
>JABUQX010087023.1:40000-49316 GCA_015478945.1 Trachelipus rathkii
CTTATGGGTTATATCACAGGACAAAAAAGTTCTTTGGTTATAAAATAAATAAAATAACAAGTCTACAACAGTTGTAATTAAAAAAATTTTGTCATGAGGTGAGTAAAAATAAAAATACCTATTTGAGAAACGTAAAGTAATATTTTTGGTGGTTGGCTAGTACTGAGTCCTGAGTGGGAACTAATATTAAATCTAAACTAGCATTAGACGCCTTGTACTTTCAGCGAATTTCGCAATTACATTTGTTTCCAATTCGTTCATTTTTTTCACTTACTAATTTTTATGAATACTCATCCTACATAGTCCATTAAGTCTGTCTTTGTTCATTGTTTTTCTTAGCCAAGTCTTTACTCTTCGCAGAGTGTTGAAAAACCTTTCAATGGTACTGATTGAACACGGTAGCACCATTGCAATTAATAGACAGGTTTTGATTTGAGGAAAAAAGGGGTCGGCTTCTTTAATAACTTCAGTAAGTTCCAAGTCTTTCAACTTTTGCTTATCCATTTTTTTATTCAGCCACAAGGTATACCATAAGTCAGTTTCGGTATGAATTTTATTGACATCAAGATCATAAAACTCTGAAAAACATTTTACTTTCTCACGCAAACTGCCTACGGGAGCACCTAACATAAGAAACGGATGCAAATGAAAAAGATAAAATGCAGGCACGTTGTTTTCTGAAAATCTAGTCTCTAAAGAGGATGAAAGTGAGTCAAGATAAGGCATAAGTACAGAATGCTTTCAATATTCAGCAGAAGTTTCAGCAGGATGATTTGCTTTATGTTGTTGAGATTGTACTTTTCTAGGTGGTGCAAGTCCTACTAAGAACTCAGCAGTAATAACATTGGCGGATAAGAGCAGATTAGCAATTATTTGATCAGCAGTTTTGCATTGGTCTTTGACAACCTTCAAAATTCTTTGGATATGATCAGAGTACTGCTTAAGGTAAATATTTTTTGTTTGAATAACGTTAACCACTGGTTCAACTAACGCAAAATATTTGGTTATTACGGAAGAGGTAATAATGAAATTGGGTCTTGTTGCCGAACAGAATAATAGAAAAGCTGTTTTTCTTGCTTGATTGTTGCCTTCAACAATTTTTATCATATTTGTATGGAAAATAGCAATGCTATGATATTTTTGAGTCCAACGGGTTTCACAAAGTTTAGGCAAGTTGGGAATGTATTTTCTTTTTAGGTTGGAGTCTCTGAAAAAGTTTGTCTTTTATTGTGGCAATAGTATTTCAATTTTCTGGAATAATGTTTAGGTCATTAATGACCAAATTCAGCCGATGGCTTACACAGTGAAAATATAATCTTTTTTTCATATTTTTCCCGCAGTTTCTTTTGAATCCTATGTTCTATCCTGCCAATGCCGCGCAGTTGACGTACCCCTGACCAACGCATAGATTCAGCTTCAAACCTTTTCTAAAAACAAATCAATCATTTTGGCAATGGTTCAAGAACTTCAAGAACTTCAAACCCAAGAAATTCTTCTCGAACAGTCATTTTTTCAAGATCGAAAAACCTTAATGCTATAGATAATTGTTCGTTGCCTGTCAAATCCGCAGTTTCATCCGCCAATATGGAGTAGATACAAAAAAAATTTTGCAACCGCGACAATCATGTTTTTTTATGATAATTCCACACAAATTGATCAGTTCATTTTGAATCATCGGAGACGTCCAGACGGCATTTTTCTGTCCTTGAATATGTTCTTTCAATTCCACATCACCACATTCTATTCGCAGCTTAATCAGGTCTTCAAAAATTTCCTCATGCAGGTCTTTACCTCTTAAAGGTAAGTCATGGGTTCCGCAGAAAATTATAGTCTTCAAAATTGCTGTAATATTTCTTTTATTTTCTGCAATTATTTTTTGATGTGTTGTCTGCAGCTGAATGTCAACGGGTACGCTTTCCGTGATTGATTTAACAGCTTTGGCAGCCGCCAAATGCAATCGACATACTGAGAGTTCTAGCGGAGAATAATGTCAGAAGAAGCCAGCTGTATAAAAGCACAAAGCTAGTTGACTGGAAGCCACATGAAAAGGGAAAACATAAAAGTTTAGGAAAATAATATAATACGTTTTTATTAGTAAATACTAGTTCAATTATCTATAGATTGATGTATTTTTTTCAGTTTTTCTACTAATAAACTCTAAAAACGTCGTCTGGCAAACATATGAGGCATTATTTTTTTCGCCAAGATTTAGGCAAGGGCCCACTGCCCCCTGCCTACGCACATATATATATATATATATATATATATATATATATATATATATATATATATATATATATATATATATATATATATATATATATATATATATATATATATATATATAAATATTTACAGTTGTCAATAATCACTAACGGGCAGAGCCCTATTCAAGGAGGTGTTGGATACCTCAGATATTCATCAACTAACGAAACTACGCAGATGAGCACAGACGCAGGCTTTAAAGTGAGAGAGAGATTAAATCTGGCAGGAAACACAGAAGAGAAGAGAATTGTAAACAGAGGTGGCAGAAGGAAGCACCGCAGAGAACAAGCCTGGAGAAAAGAGATAAAGCACCAACATCGTGCCGTAAAGATAGAGGGTCAAGTGAAATGGAAAGTGCAGAACAATTTATAAGCCTTTGCCTTTGCCTCGACCCTGTTCAAGCCGTGGAAATCAGAGACCCCTGATATGAGAGCAGTACTCCATACAATGGTGGATTAAGCCCTTGAATAGCTGGAGTAACTGAGAAGAGGAAAAGTCTCGCAGCCTAAACAGAACTCCCAGTTTTCTTGAGGCCGCAACCGTTGTGATCTGAGGTTTCCAAGACATTTTTGTTTATGTTAAGGCCAAGGATGTTTATATCGTCAACAGGAGACGAGAGAACCGTCGAAAGAGATAGGAAAGTTAGAAGGTGTCTTAGAGAGGGAGATTTGTAGAAGTTGGGTTTTTAAAGAATTGAATTTCACAAAGTTGAGACGACCCTACCGGAAATTCTATCCAGATCAGTGAGAATAGAAATCGGAAAGATTATGACGAGAGGCAATTCTAAAAGTAAAAGAGGGAGCAGAATTGAAATGAGTTGAAGAATGAAGTGTCGAGTCATCGGCATACGAGTGGATATAGTTAGATGTGCAGGTAAGAAGATCATTAATGAAAAGTAGGAATAAAGTAGGAGATAAGAGGAACACTTTTGACAGAAAAAGAAGAAGTCGCCCCATCAACAACAACCGATATTGAGCGATTTTAAAGAAAACTAGACAACAAGAGGAAGCAAAGAGAAGGAGGAAACCCAAAGGAGGGAGTTTGAGACAGTGACGCGTCATACCCTCGGTCAAATGCCTGGAGATCGGGCGCCACCACGCAAGTCTCTCCATAGTTCCTGAGGGCGGAAAACCATAAATCAGTTAGATATAAAAGTATATCGCCAGTAGACCTCGAGCTCCGAAAGCCGTACTGAATGAGACTCCAGATGATCTAAGAAATGAGAGTTGAGAAGTGTTTCAAAGATCTTAGATAGAATAAAGTTAGAGCTATAGGGCGATAGTTAGAAGGATCAGAGCGGCTTCTTTTTTTTGGAAAAGGTTGGCATGCGTGCTTCCAAACACTGAGGGAAAGTATAGTACTGAGACATAGAGAATATAGTTGAACAAGGGGATGGGCCAGCACGAATGCATACTCCCTCAAAACACGGAGGAATGCCATCCGGGCCACCAGCCTTCCTAACGTTCATAGATTTCAGGAGCCCATGCACCCGATCAAATGTAATCACAGGCAATGGCATAGGACACCTGAGAGAAGAAGGAGGAGGAGGAGGAGGAGGAGGAGGAGGAGGAGGAGGAGATTTTCCTTTTCAGTTGGAGAATTAGCAACAGAACCAACAGATCGAATAAGAGGAAGAAAGACAGATTTACAGAAGTTGTTAGAGATGTTTTTGGCAAGAGGCCAGAAAGATTTATCAGTAGGAAAATCAAGGAGGTTAGCGCACTTTCGTTTGATGAAAGCCCGCTTTGCTCGATGAAGAGTATCTCTGCAACGATTTCTAGCTGAATGAAAATTAGCAAGAGTGATAGAAGAACGAGAATTTTTCCACCCCCGATACGCACTGTCTCTAGCCTGAATGACCAGAGAGCAAGCACGATCGAACCATGGATTATGAGGAGAGAAAGATTTAGTCGAAGAAGGAATGAACCTGCTCATACCATCAACGATTGCAGCTCCCACCTTATCGGCAGAAGCCGAAGCGTCACCAGAGTCAAAGCAGTCAAAACATCCTTAACATCCAATTATAGCTAGCGTACAAGCGACGCAAGGCCCCCCAATCGGCCCGATAAGTGCCAGAAAAAACGCATATATATATATATATATATATATAGTATATATATATATATATATATATATATATAAATAGATATATTATATATATATATATATATATATTATAAATATAAAAAAAAAAATATTTTTATATATATTATTATATATATATATATATATATATATATATATATATATATATATATATATATATATATATATATATATATATATATATATATATATATATATATATATATATATATATATATATAAATATATATATATATATATATATATATATATATATATATATATATATATATATATTTATATATATATATATATATATATCTATATATATATATATATATATATATATATATATATATATATATATATATATATATTAGTTATTATTATATATATATATATATATATATATATATATATATATATATAATATTATAAAGTAGTATATATATATATATATAGTATAGGTATATATATATATATATATATATATATATATATATATATATATAGTATATATATATATATATATATATTTATATATATATATATATATATATTTACAGAAATCGAAATTCAAAATTACAATTATTCCCATAAACTCCCATGATAAAGATGCCAAAAATGTTTATTTTTATATGAATTTAATCAAATGAAAACATCCTATACATCCTCATTTTCAAAGAGAATGCGATGCGGATGTGATGGATGTGCCGTTAAGTGAGGATGCAGATGCGGATGCGGATGGATGTGGATGTCAATTTAGGTGCGGATGGATGTCATGTCCATCACTAATATATATATATATATATATATATATATATATAGCAGTTATATATATATATATATATATATATATATATATATATATAGACTTTGGTAGCTAGTTCTATTGCTCCATAACACATTGATATGAAAATGAAAGCCAACATGAAAACGAAAACACATAAAAACTATTAAAGAAATGTATGTTTATAATGTTAGTAATTAGTAATTACTCCTTCAGTATCTATTGATTGATGTATCTTTTTTTCAGTTTTTCTACTAA
Source organism: Trachelipus rathkii (assembly GCA_015478945.1). NCBI lineage: Eukaryota > Metazoa > Arthropoda > Malacostraca > Isopoda > Trachelipodidae > Trachelipus > Trachelipus rathkii. Next base: position 45,399 of record JABUQX010087023.1, read on the forward strand.
TAAACCTTTAAAAACGTCGTCTGGCAAACATCTAAGGTTCAGTTTTTTATTTCGCCAAGATTTAGGGGGAAGTGCCCCCCTGTCTACGCCCATGTATACGAGTATGCAAGGCCTTAGACAAGCCGTAGACAGGTTCAAAAAAAAAACACCCGAAATTATTTAAGTATTTCAAATTTTGTGATATCTTAAGCAGGGTTGGTGATTTTTTTTTATTTTATATAAAAATCAATTTTTGATTTTTTTGATTTTTTTTAATTTTTTAATTTTTTATGCACAAATTGCTTTTTTAATTCTTATTTTTTTAAATTATTAATTAATTCTAAATATTACCTAATTAATAATAATTTAGTAAATATAATTATTATTTAGTTTAATTAAGTTTTTAAATTATATATATATATATATATATATATATATATATATATATATATATATATATATATATATATATATATATATATATATATATATATATATATATATATATATATATATATATATATATATATATATATATATATATATATATATATATAAAAAAATTTTAGATGGAATTATAAAATTGCATACATTTTAATTTTTTAATCTTTACACATCACTTTAAAACTTTATTTACATACATTAAAATTTTAAAAACAAGTCCTAGCAATAGCTTTCGTCTGAATTCAGACCTATTTCAAATGCTTAGATGGGACTGCTTCGTGATAGCTGATTTTTTAAACTATCCTCCCTGATTTGTTGGTTGGTCTGTTAATAGACTTTTGTAAAAGGATGATTTTTGCATTATTAGGTTCTGTATATAGGATCTATTTTACTGCAATCTCCAGGGCGGCTTCTATTAAAGTTTGGGAAGTTGTAAATACAGAAGGCTTCGGTAATTTTTCTTTTATTTGTATCTTGTATATTTCTGATAATTGACATATTATTGATGTTTATTTGGTGGTTGTGTGTTGTTCTGTGATGTGTTAGAGCTGAATTTTCTTGGTGTGTGAGGAGGTCATATTCATGTTGATATTTTCGCCTTTTGAAATCTATTGTTTCACCGTAGTAGTTTCTATTGCAAGAGTAGCAGGGGATTTTGTATTGCCAAGTGGGGTTTTTTATTTTTATTTTTGAGGTTTTAGGACTTTTTGATTAGGATATTATTGGACGGTACTAGTTGTATGTGCTGAGGGATGAGGTTATTTATATTATGTGTGTTGATGTTGGGTATGGGGATGTATGTCTTTTTTGTAGTGGGTTTGGTCGGGTTTGTTTGGTAATATTTTCCTTTCGCTTTTTTGTAAGCTGTGTGAATTATGTAAGAAGGGTATTTAAGTTTTTGGAAAGTATGTTTTATGAGGTTAGTTTCTTGTTTTATATAAGTCGGAGAACAAATTTTAAAAGCACGTAAATATAGGGTGGTGAGAGCAGCTATTTTAGTGTTACATGTGTGGGCGGAATACCAGTGTATGTAAGTGGGGTTGGAGGTGGGTTTTCTGTATACTGTGAATGAGGGTTTTGTGTTATGATCGGTTATTATGAGTGTGTCTAAGAAAGGTATAGTGTTATTTGTTGCTGTTTCCATAGTGTATTGTATGTCTGTATGTATTGTGTTTATGAAATCTAGAATGTTTTGTGGGTTGGTTGCATTTGGTACTGCAGCGAAAATATCGTCTACATATCTGAGCCAAATGCAACCAGAAAGAAGGTGGTGGGGAAGGATGTAATAGTGTTCAATGAGTTCCATGTATATGTTACTGAGCATGGGAGAGAGGGGGGATCCCATGCTCAGTCCGTGTGTTTGTTTGTAGTAATGTTGATCATATTGAAAAAAGTTATGTTGTAGTGTGAGTAGAATAAGTTGTTTTATGATCGAAAAAGGGTGTGCTAGAGCTATGTTATGGTCACTGATATATTTAGATAAAAGTTCAAGGAGGTGAGGAACCGGGACTGAAGTGAATAAAGAGACGACATCATAGCTTACTAGGGTGTGAGTTTTTGTATTGAGAGAGGAAATTTTGTGAATGAAGTCTTCTGTGTTTTTAAGTGTGTATTAGAAATAGTACCTAGTAAGGGTTTAAGTTGTTGAGATAGCCATTGTGAGAGTTTGTATGTGTTGCTGTTAATATTTGAAATGATGGGGCGTAGAGGTATGTTTTGTTTGTGTGTTTTTGGGACGCCATAAAACTGTGGTATGGTGGTCATGTAGGCTTTTAGTTGTGTGTGTAAGTGTGGATAGTTTGTGAGTATGGTTTTAAGGGTAGAATTGAACATGGATTGTGAGTTAGGATGTGGGTTTTTTGTAAGTTTATCATATGTTTGTGTGTTTAGTAAAGAATGGCATTTTGTGTTGTAGTCTATTTTATTCATAATTACTATATTGTTACCTTTGTCCGCCCTGGAGATTACGATGTTATGATTTTTCTTTAATTTTTCCAATGCACTATAGAACTTTAAAGGGAACTGGGTAGTTTTGTCTGTAGCTATTGCGGTGGAGAGGATTCCTGTTAATATATCGATGTTACATTTGGGATTCTTTTCTACTCTTTTCCAAGTGTCTAAATCTTGCAGAAAACGGGGCCATGGATCCTTATTTTTTAGAGCTAAAGTTATTCCATATCCTAGCAGGTCCAGTTCGTCTGTAGATGGTCTGTATGTAGATAGATTGGTGATTGAATCATGATTTGAAAGTGTATGCCATTCACTCTGCGAGTATATTAGGTTAAATTTATATTTTAATCTCTGGGCTTTTTTAAAAGCTGCTTCTTCCTTTTTTTCATGTGCGTTTTCTATTAATTCTATATATTTTGCAATGTCATCTGGCTGAAGGGTAAACCACAGTCTCTGAAAGCCATAATACAAACGGGTGTATTTTTTGAAGGCTGATTTTATTTCTTGTTGAATAGCTTTAATTTTTTCTTTAAGTATGTGTCTGTAGATTTTTGGGAAAGGATCGGACTCATTCACTATTATAGATGGGGGTTTCATTGTTTTTGGTATAACCAAATTATTTTCACAGCACTTAATAAACAGTAATTGTTGTTTTTTAATACTTGTAGCTATCAGGGAAGATTTAAACTTTTTGTATGCAATATCTAGTTGGTGGTTCATGGCAACGATTTCCCGGGTTCCAGAAAGGAGTCGGAGAAGGAGTTGGAGTCAGAGGAGTCGGAGTTGACAACGGCACCGGTGCTGGAGCCGGTGCGGTGCTGAGTTAATAAACAATCGTTTAGTCCCATACTGGTATCAAAATATATGTTTATAAGGTCGTAGAACTCGAATACGATAGTTATAAGTTCGTAAAGGATGTCTGAGGACCTCGCAGAGGGGGGTGTGTCCCCTGAAGAAATGCACGGAGCGCAAAACAGAAGAAGATGGAGGAAGGAAAAAGGAGGAAGGAGGAAGGAGGAAGGATAGAGGAAAGAGTCTGAGAAGGAGTCAGAGTTGTTACCGACACCGGTGCTGGAGCCGGTGTGGTGCTGAGTTTGTAAACATTCGATTGCTATTTTATTTTTTAAGTTTCATTTTTACATTTATTTTTTGTTTTCAATTTAATTTTTTAATTTATTTTCAAATTTTTATTTTTTTTATTTATTTTAATTTATTTTGTTTAAAAAATATAATTTTTACTAAAATTTTTATGCTTTTCATATTTATAACCTAAAAAAATAGCGTTTTTACATACCCTAAAGCAGTAAATCCGTAAATCAGTAAATCAAACCATCCACCCTACCCTCCCCACCCCTCCGTGATCTATTGATCTATTTATCTATTGATCTATTGATTCATTTCATATTTTTTACTAAAATTTTTATGCTTTGCATAAACCCTAAAGCAGTAAATCAGTAAATCAGTAAATCAAACCACCCATCCTACCCCAATTCACCTATCGATCTATTGATCTATTTATCTAATGATTCAAGTCTTGTTTTTTTT
>JABUQX010087024.1:0-15000 GCA_015478945.1 Trachelipus rathkii
CTTATATTATATATATATATATTATTATATATTATATATAAATACATATAATTTTATATATATTATTATTATATTAATAATAATTTTTATATATAATATAATATTTTATATATGTTATTATTTTATATGTTAATATATATATCTATATATACTATATATATAATACTTTTATACATTATAATTAATATTATAATATTATATTTATATATATATATATTATTATATATATATATATTATTTATATTATATTTATAATTATATTATATATATATATTTTATTATATATATATCATTTGTTATATATATTATATATTAATATTATATATATATTTTTCGCTTTGGTTTCTCACTTTATATGATTCCTAAAATACATTTAACTTCAAGAGATTAATTTCAATTCATGAAAATGACTACTATATTCTTTTCATTTGTCTATACATATATAAAACATTACTAAACAATAGATACGACACTATCCTGATCGTACCTATTAGAAATTCTAACCATCTCTTTCAGTCATCAGTTCTATCATAATGACTTACAAGTCTCGTTAATAGTCTCTATATCTTCGGGATTATTTCAAATTTTTTACATTATAATGTTTTATATATAGTTTATTTATTTGTTTACTTATTATTTAATTTGATGTTTTAAATTTTTGTGGTCTTCGAGGATGGATTTGTATAGTACGGTTTTTTTGCATTGTTTCCGCTGTGTTTTAGTGTTTTTGAATGCAGAGTTTAATTATATTATTATATAAATTATAATATATATTATATTATTATTATATATTTTTATGTATATATATATATATATTATTTATTAATAATTTATACTTTAAATATAATATATATATATATTATATATTTATTATATATATATATTAATATATATTTATATATTATATATATTTATTTTATTATTATTATTATTATTTATATTTATATATTTATATATTATATTATATATATTAATATATATATATTTTTATATATAATATATTTTATTTATATATATATATATATTTAAATTATATTATATATTTTGTACTTTTATTATTTATTATATTTCTATATATATATATACTATATATATTTTATGTATATTTATATATCTATTATATATATAATTATATTAATTTATTTATATATTATTTATATATATATTTATTATATATATTATATTTATAAATTTTTTATTATTATGTATTATATATTATATATTTATATAATATATATAGTAATTATATATATATTGTAATATTTATGTATTTATATTATATTATATAACTATATTATATATATATATCTTATTATATATTTAATATATATATATATATTATATTATACTATTATATATATATATATTTATATATTATAAACATAATATCTATTACATATTATATATAATATATATAATTATTATATATATAATTGTTTCTTATGTATATTCTTATTATTATATATATTTATATTATATTTATATATATATTATATAATTTATTACTTATTATATATATTATATATATTATATTTTTATATATATTATATATATATATAATTATATTTTTATTTATATATATATATATATTATATTATATTTATATATCATAATTATTATATATATATATAAATATTATATTATATATATATATATAATATTTATATATTATATATATATATATATGATATTTTATATATATATACTTTATTATATTATATATATATATATATATATATATTATATAATATTATATATATTTATGTATATATATATTATATATTATATATTATATACTACTATTATAATTATATATATATATATTATTATTATATATATATAATAATATATATATACTGTGGTGGGGGGAGATTAAAATTCCACAAGAAACGTTTTTATACGGTGTCTGTGATTGCGACTTAAAAAGGGGACAGTTTAGTAGTTGAGTAGGGAACTGGACCCGATACATTTCCTTTACAACTAGGGAAAGTTTTTGCATGTCATCGCAACCTGGTTCATTGAACTCTGTAGTGACCTTGTATTAAAGGCGAATGTATGAAATGCGTATGGGTACATGGTGTTAGTGAATGAAGGACGAGGAGGAATGTGAGGTGGATGGATGTACTAGAAAGGGAAGATTTGATAATTTTATTTTTTTTTTTTTTTTCTTATGCTGGTGCCTGAACCAAGGTGAAAGGGAGCGTTGAGACAGTGGTGTGGGGTGAGATTTTGTGGGGTGAAATGTGTATTGGAGTAGGAGAGGAATGAGAGGGAGAGAAGGAATTTGCATTTCATGGTGACTTGTGGTTCAGGCTATCGGTTGGGATTTATGTTTGTAGTAAATACAGAATGATGAATTAGTTAAATTTAAGTTTTTGAAAGGATCAATGGTATGGTTGGGTTGTAGCAGCATATGGTTCCATCTGAGGGTGAATATTGAGGAAAGTTGAGACTTCTGTGAGCAAATCTGACTATCGTTTTGGACGGGGAGAGATAGGTGTCTTCAGATTGTTTATATTGGGTGACTTAAATGGTTGAATAGGAGATCGAAATAGAGATGGTGTACCAGTTCCCTTTGGGTTGTGGGGGAAAATGAGAAATGGAGGAAGAATGAGTGATTAACTTATGTGAGAAGGAGGGTATATATGTTTTAGTACCACATTCTTCCAGCACATAATTATTCAAAAGTATACGAGCGTTGTGGTAGGTAGAGATCTTGTAGAGATGAAGAGTGATGATCTGTGATTAATTTTGTGTGTGAGTGAATTAGTACTTGGGCATGGATGAAAGGAAAGAAAATAAAAAGATAGAAACGGGGAGAATTATTAGTAAGAAGTCAAATGAACGGTGTTATAAGGAAAAGTATGTGAGAAGACTTGTAAGTCAGTTGAATGTGAATAAGATTTAACTGAGCAAATCTGATTAAATAAAAGGATAATTTTAGTGTGAAGGAGAATTATAGGTCCATTTGGGGTAGGAGAAAGGAATGTTAATGTGGATTTTGGAATTTAAGAGGTGATGAAACGATTAAAATAAGAAAGAGGTCGTGATATGAAAACCCAATGGTGAGGTGTTCGAAAGAGGTGGTATGGAGGGAAGGGAGGAAAAGAGGGGAGAGAGAGAGAGAGAGAGGAGAGGAGAGGGAGGAGAGGGAAAGACGAGGAAGAAGAGAAGAGAGAGGAGAGAGAGAGGAAGGAGAAGCGAGAGGGTGGAGGTAGGGAGCCCCAGCTTTAAGTTTGCGGATGTTGTGCTCACTACGAGGTCAAATTAAGGGTCCCACCTTGAAGGGAGTGGGAGGAGGTTAACTGGGGGTGAGTGTACACGAGCTCTTGATCAGTACGACGAGCGCCGTGGTGAACAGGGGGGAGAATATATTTAAACAATTTGGGAAGTAGGAGATGACCACTCACGTATTGAATTTTAATCCCCCTCTTCCCCCCCACTCAACCCTTCGCTTTGTTTACTGATTTATAATTTTGTTTGATATATTATAGATTTTTATTGGTGTATATGGTTATTCATTGCAATGAGTAGAGAAAGTTTTCAAATGGTTAAGCCTAGTAACAGTTCTAAGCTTTTAAATAATGGGGACCACCTTCTTTTGTTTGCGACCCCACCTGACCTCTCCCCGGCCACTCCAATGAGGGATGTACCAAGGACTCTAATACCCTCAGAGTTGAGGGGATTAACCAAAATCCTCTATCGCTGGCAAATTCTATCGTCGTCTCATGCAGGGTTGTGGAGTCGGAGTCGGAGTCGGAAAATTTTTGAACCGACTCCACAACCCTGGTCTCATGCACACCGTCTTTAACACCTTTGAATGAAATTGAGGAGGCTGAGATGACTCGCTCTTCAACATTTTCTCAATCTGTCTCTTACCACAAAGGTCCCTAAGTGACCCCACATTCCAAAATATATAACTCACGACGCCTTCGTTCGCCTTTGATCCCAACGGGCTCTGGTTCTCGGACTCCCCTCTGGGAACAAACTGAGTACTCACTATACTTTCACCTGAGCTTACCAGCATCTCATCAGGTAACTTCACATTGTCCTCTCATTCTCATTGAAGCTCTGGTGGAATTTCTCCTTTCTAATGAAAGCTTCCTCGCTGAGCAAAATCTCTTAACCTAAGGCATCCCACTCAATTGGGTAACCGCCCTGTCATCTCTCCTGATACAGTAAGAAGTACCTAAAAAGGAACAATCTATGGAACTGAAAATTCAAGACTAAACCCACCGACTGATATTCTATCGTCAACGTAAAAGAGAATTATTCTGAAACCTCCGCCTATCATTTACTCTCTCTACTAGAATTGCACCCTGTGGTACAACCGGAGTCGCGGCGGTTACTTATTACCTGTGTCAAGGCCATCTCATTTTGATGCTAACGAGGACTCTCGTTTGAGAGATGATTGAGCCCTATTTGTGTACAAAATACTAGTAGTGCGTGCGACTACCTAGGCATACCACGTTCGATGAGTTAGGAAGAAATATATGGCTTTTCAGAGATATCTTATATAAATTTGAACGGTCTTGATGACTCGGTATCTCGCTCAAAAAGGTTTTTGTGTCTCAAATTTTCCCCCTAAAAATTAAAATGTGATATTAGTGGGATATATTGTGATTAAAATTGTTGTAATGAGCCTACTTTGGTGTCGCTGCAGAACCAATTATAGTGCTAGCGTTGTTCTCTTGAATAAGAGCGTGGATGTAGATCTATCGAGAATATTTCGGTAGGACTGAGCGCCTAGTCCCAAAGAATTTCTCGCACCCTTTATGACCGCAATAGAGTGTAGATAAACGCATGATTTGATCAAGAGAGAGGTCGCTGGTAGAATTTTCTGAGAGGAGAGACGTATCCGTGGTTAGTATTCCGACTTTTATTGGACCATGTATTGTAGGGGACACGACTCTCTAGCACTTTGGTAATTGTGGTGATTTCTCGCTACCGTCACCGGAGAGATCTTTCCCGATTGGAGTTGAACGGTGTGACTGCTTACTTTCGTATCACATGAAAACCAGGGTGTTCGTGTCTCCTACATAGTGAGATCACCATCATAAGCGTGAGACCGTGTCTATGCTTGGAGGAGGATTTCAAATTCCTTCTCCTCGACCATTTGAAGCATATGAAGGGTAGTATAGAGGAAGTATTGGATTCGCACAGTGAGATTCAACGAAGTATTGCGTTCGAGATGACGAAGAGAGGAGAAGACGACCAGATCAAAACTACACCCTCTAGCACCTGGAGAGAGAGAGAGGATTCTGCGCGCACGTTCCCGCAGGTACTTAACTCGATGCGTGATGCAAAGAGAATAGCATCAACAAGACAAAGGATATATCCGATAATCTGCCTTCCCACGATTCCTCACATCGAGACTGCAAAGGAACGTGATTTGTAATTACCCAATGCCAAACCTTTCTGAAATAGTTGGAATCTCGATTTCTGGCCCTACCATGTCTATAGCTCTGGAATATAGGATTGTTCTCGAGGTGGTTAGGTATATCTGCTGAATATTTATGATCTCGAAACCTCTCATCTCAAGAAGCCATAACATGCTGAGTCAGTGTATATGGTTCTGGTTGCAGTGTTATACAGCCTAGTATAATTGGTAGTGAATGTGGGAGATATTGATGGATGAAGTGCTTTAATATTATAGTACCATACCGATTAATCAGAGGCCCCATCAAGTATATCATTGTGTATAGTGTACATGTGTCTCTTCTGTCGCTACTGTTTAGATATTTGTTTGAACTATTCATTGTAGCCGAGAAGAAATCGACTCAAATAATTAAATGTTTAGGATTGAGTCTTGGTCCATATGTTGTTGCAGAGTAGTGTGTTCATGACCATCCTTGCCTCTCTATCACGCGGGAATGGTTAAGGAAACACTGGACTGATATCTTCCTCAGGGTGTATGTTGGTAAAGCCAATGATTTCATAATTCCTGTTAGTTTTTGTAGTTGTTTTCTTAAGGACGAAAATAGAGATGCCGAAGTTTGTGATGGAGAGTTGGGGGTTACCGATCAAGGCGGATTGTGTGATAATAATGCCTAAAATGGATACATAGATTTAAAGAAATGTACACGGTTTGCGCGGTCTGACCAGGTGCCGTGTGGTATAAGAGGTCTGATTCTCGTTACATGCCACGGTAGCCTTGCTCTAGGCCTGTGTGTTATTATCGATCTGTCTCGTGATGGTTGTCTTCGAATTCAACTTGGATATAAGGACCCAAAACTTCATCATTCGAGAGTGCTTCTTCTGACTCTCTTTTAAAGGAGTACTCAAGTTGTGGATTGACTCTTCAGGACATGTATGCCTCTGTGAATGAATCCGATAAGCTTGAGAATGTTCGTTGAATCCACTGACAGAACATCTTACAAGTAAACTTGGTTCACAGACATACACGTAGAGTGTGAGAAGCTTTGAATTTTGCCTATTGTGAACAAGTTTTCTTCTAGTCCGTTGAATGCATTTTGAAGATATCCTCAAACTGCCCTTAAGTTGGTAGTATTAGGAGGTTACGTCGAATAGAGCAAGAAGCTGGTGTGTTTTCAGCGTAGTGCAGTTTAACATGCTTTGGAAATCTTTACTTCTAAGCCCACAATTATTAGGCTTGCTAGGCGTGAGGAGCAGGTTATACGCTCTTCACAGGGTGCTCCAAACTTTTTTGTTACCATCACCATGTCACTCCACTCTGTAAATAGAGAGGAGTTTTTTCTGTCTGTTGACACGACTTCTGAAGGAAAGATGCCCAAAGGGCCAAACTCCATTCAATAAAGCCCCTTGTGAAGAGATTATTACCCTTGTGCGTTTATTGATTGGTCACGTATATCTAAGCCATGGCTGCCATTTGTCGAGGGTGGCTCCCCCGACTTATCCCTTTTGCCAGTCCCACACTCCTCTGCCTGTTCGTTACATCCTGGTGGGATATGCAGCCTTTAAGCTGGATGCATCTAGAAAGAAATTCGTTCCCTATGAATAACGCCTTTCTTTTACCTTTTCGGAATCTGTGGTTTTCAGATCCGATGTACTCTATTGATCCGTTGTCATATTTGCGTGGAGAGAGGTGCTCGATCGTTATATGGAGTCTTTAGACTTCACAGTGGTTCTCGCCGTGTGAGCCTGTAGGAAAACGCGGGTTTACCATGAGTGTGAGATGCCAGACCAGAGTGTAATATGACCGTCAAGTTTATCTGGCAGTCCAGGGTGTGAACCTCAGTAGAAACCTCTCCCTATTTATAAGCATTAGTTCGCATTAAAAAAATTGCTTTTGCAAGTTAATTTTTTTTGGTTTTCAGAGATCTTACACACCACCGTAGGTTAATAGTTCTATACTAGTCGTTGGGGAGTGGCAGATCGATTAGATAGGGAAAAGACCATAAAGTGTTCTCTTGGAGAGCTTGTGGTTATATGTCCCTCTAAAGTCTGCTAATCTGATAATTAACTCGCATTGGCGCGAATCAACTAATTAGTGCCATTGGGAGAGGAAAGGTTCCATGAGGCGTGCACTCGTTAGGTGTATGTTTTAACTTCCTTCACTTTGTCTCTATAGTAGCCCCGGACAGAGTGTCTCTCAAGGAATTGTTGTGAATACACTAATACTCAATTCTTAAACTAATTATAATTTTAGATATTATTTTACAGTGGCAGTTCAGGTTCCGGTGGTAGGGGTGTCAAGAATTGTTTATGTTTGGGATCATAACCTCTCTGATGTTCTTTTTGTCAATCGACACCCTTACCTTTAATACCCTTAACATCACAATCCCAGGTCGCGCCTGCGGCGAGTGTGGAAGAGTTAGAAGCAGTTCCCTACTATCCTGTTCAAAGTACGGAGCAGAGTTTCTTAACCTATGGATGTTGGGGCTTCCAGCATGGAGATTGCGCGCTGGGGTTCTCAAAAAAAAAATAAATAGATTAAATTTTTTTTTTAAAATTTTTAAATAATTTAATATATTAATTGTTTATTTTAAAATCTTTATTTAATTTAATATTATCTTTTTTTATATAATAAACTTAAAATCTTTCAGAATCGGAATATACAGGGTGCAACCATATTATTATAGTGTAATTTTTATTACAGAGTATATAATTTTAGTTTATCTATTGTTCTTATTTGTGTGTATTATGTACGTATAATAATTAATTAATTTATTATTGCCCTTATCTTTTATTTTGACCTATTAGCATTTTATTTATTAAATTTTAGTAAATTTAAATGGGTCGCTAATAGTTGATCTGATTGATTTTGGAGTCTATTATATGTGCGTACATTAAAAAAAATAGGGTATTAGGATAACACTCTGAAATACTCGATATTTTAGGACCCTCTGTTGTATTAGTATAGTGTGTGATGTGATAATGTGTAATTATATAATTATATATATACTCTTTATTTTTAGATATAGATAATTATATTTAATCTGGCCAGCTGCTAAATATTAAATATTTATAATTAAATATTAATTTAATTTTTTACATTTATTACTAATAATAAATATTATTATTTATATACAAAAAAAGTATTATATTTAAACTTGTAGCCTATCAAAATAATAACCATAAGTTTTACTTTTTTTTTTTTACTTTTTTTAAATTGTTTAAAACAAGTTAATTTTTATTTAAATATTCTTCTTCATTAAGTTTTAAAATAGGATGTGAACATCTGAAGTAGTCTGAGTATTTTTTTGTATTAATTTTAAATATTATTATTAAACTTGATATTTTTATTTATTATTGTTTCGGATTGGACTGTCGCCATATATTACTACATATTTATCATTTTGATGGATTTTATATATTAATATGAATTATTATGTGTTAGTGTTATTATTATTCGATGTATTTAATTTTATTTTTTATTAAATTGATATTATTATTATTTATTATTAATTATAATATTATTAATTATTATTTATTAATATTCACCTTGAATAATATCTATTTGATATTAATTATGCTATTAGCATTACGGTTTGATTTAGCTAACTATTTTTGGTGAATATTATGTATTCAGGTCTTTTCTAGGTTCTTTGTACGTATACATATTTAAAGCTCTCATCTCTTTTCGTCTACGTGCTATGTCGCTTCTTGACTTATATATCCTTTTAAGCATGTAATGATTGTGTGAGAGCATGACGTTGCTTATCTCAAGGTGATGAACTTTGAATGGATTGATTGACGGACTTTTATAATAGGTTAGGTATATATGATAATTGCTCATCCACAACAATGATATGTCCAAATATTGAGGTAGAATACTTTGTGTAGACTCTATCAACACAAGGCTTTATGTGGTGTAGCCGGTTGCACATGACCACGTTTTTAGAACAAAGTTTTATATAATCCTCTTCCTTTTGTTGGTTTGTGAACCCCCGCCAGCCCTCGCAGTTTGGTGTGTTTTTTTTTTTCAGTGTAGTGCCAATAGAGTGACGGAAATGCACGTTCGTATCAGATTAAAGTCATGAGTTGTAGTTTTGAACACAGGTTGCCAACCCAGGAGTGTTAGTGGTGTAGACGGAAATAAAGTAGGTCCTGACCTAGGATCTATATTCTCCCTACTTAAACCAGTGGTCAAGTGTGAGTTCAATTTTGAACGAGACGAACCGTTGTCAAGAGTAAATTTTAAGACCTTACAAGGTTTAGGATCAAGGAGTTTGTAGAGCACTGGTTATCAGAGTTGAGTTGATGAAATGCACATCCATCATCAAGGTTAAAGTTGAGTTGGTTTTCAGAACAATCTTTGCTTTTAGGACCTGCCGAGGTTTGGGGCTAGAGTTGCAGAGTTTTGTTGTTATCAATGTCTAGTTGACGGAGATGCAAGTGGTAGAACCTAATAAACAACCTTCATAAGGGTGAGAGTTAAGAGTTGATTTTGGGGACTGCATTTGCATTTTGGACTTGACGACCAGTCAAGAGTTGCAGGACTACTAATCCGGCTAATTTATTTTAGTAAATCCAACTCCCATCACTTCAAAATTACAACCACATTATAAATAAGAATGTTTATATACCGTGATGCTAATGCGAAATTCTTTTTTTATTTTATTATTCATTCAAACTTCACCAACATCTACGGCTCTACGAATCCCCTCTTCCCTCTCGTGAATGCTCCAAAGTGTGTCATTACCAGGTCAGTGAGAAATGTGACTATTTCGGTTCTAATATGATTGTATAAAGACTCGCTCAGTTCAGTAATTATCCAAATATTTAGAATATTAGAATAAGTACACCAGTTCTACTTCCAGAGTGAGATTTATATAATTTGGTAGTATCCATTTAAACCTACTTTGTTTGTTGAACAGTTGTCGATTTCCAACTCTCAATCCACGCTGCTCAGCAACACTCTACGTCTTTGTATAATTGCATTATCGTGTCTGTGTGTCTCACCGACATATTGGTGAGAAACGATGAGATATAGTTGAAAGGTATAATAACGTGAAGCTCTAGTTTCGAATTGCTCAATATGAGCTCTGATATGTCATATCCTTTAGTTGCTTGCTATGTATAGTGGTGTTGTTGTAGTAAATCTAAGTAATGATACTATTTTTGTTTATTTACATTTTCTGACCAAACTACTCTATTGAATATCTGCTTTTAAATCTCTCACCTCAGAGAACTTGAGAAGTGCTGGAACGCTCAAGATTTGATGTACTAAATATTTGGCTGTTATGTGCACATGCGTGTTACCAGTGTTGATATTTCCCCAAGACCCTCGTCTGTTTTATTCCATTCTGTAGTAAGAATCATAATTTATCGACCTTTCGTGGTAGACACGGATCTTTGTTGTTCTTTTGATCTTTCGTTGCTTAAACCAGTCATTTGCGGATTGTCAACGTAGGAGAAACTTTTTTTTGCCCTCGTGGGTCTGCCCTTCCCGATAAACCTCTGTCGCTCCTTGCCATTCCACGGCTCCTCAACCCCGTCTAGAACTTGTATTTTTGGAATGGGAGGTGTTCTTTAATCGCATATGTTGAAAACGGAAATAATAATCATGTGATTTTTAGGGCTAATATTCCAAATTGTTACAACCGCCATTTAACATCATTGAAACAGACTTACATACTCTATACCTGCAAACCTAGTTTCCAATTATTAAAGATCTTCATAAATCGAAAGACCTTGTTACAAGATAGGGTGGGTCTTCATACCTTCGACAAACCTTGTTAGTAATTAGAATATATCTGTATTCCATCCACAGACCTTGTTACGTTATAATAGATCTTCATGTCACCGATAGACCTTGTTATCAGTTAAAGTATATCTTTATACCATCGACACCTTGTTACGTTATAATAGATCTTCATGCTACCGACAGACCTTGTTATCAGTTAATTAAAGTAGATCTTTATACCATCGAAAGATCTTGTTACGTTATAAAAAGATCTTTATGACACCAACAGACCTTGTTATCAGTTAAAGTATATCTTTATACTATCTACGGGCCTTGTTACGTTATGTTGTTATAACGTATATATTTGTAATAGCTATAATCTTTTCAACTTGCTACAACCGACTAATGGACTTGTTATCTCAGTTAATATTAATAGTTATATAATTATATTTTAATATATATATTACTATCACGGGGCTACCTTTATTAATACGTTTATGTAATTAGAATCTTCATTATAGCACCAAAATACTACATAAATGCTTTTTATCTGTACTATATATATACTAAAGTATAGACCTTTTTTAAACTCATTATACTGTGACTTTTTAATCAAGTAAATTTCTCATTTAAAAATTTTATATATTCAAGAAAAATTATCTTATCTTTAATCTTCAAGAAAGATCATGTTACTAATACTATTTCAAAAAAATTATCTTATTTTTATGGTGGTGTGTGAGATATGTTTTGTTAGACTGAGAGAGCGGACCTCACAAGCAAAAGGGAGCATATGCGCGGTAGAGACCCTGCGAGGACAGAGAAAAAATGCCACTTATCGAGAAAAGTCTTTACGCAAACTCGCTCCGAGTCTACCTCATGACTCAACTGTGTAATTTTTCCCATATACTCTGCAATCAAGTGGAAGAACCCGCTAGTATTTGACTATAATGTCGTCATCCTTAACATAAACCTCTATGACAACACGACCGGCTTGTGAGTATTAGTAATCATTCATCCTTTCTTATCTCGCAGTATTGACCTTGTACCGATAGAATAATCTTAATACTGCTACCAACTAGTTTTATTATATATCGCCAGAAAAGATTTTTCCATAATACAGCTTTGAAATAATAAATCCTTGTTTGTGATAATGCCAATATCTCTCGGATTATTTATTTCCAGTTTAAGTCAAGTTCAAGTCTTTTTGAAATTTTCCATGCTAGAGGTCAACCAATGGAGTTTAAAGAAGGGAATTATAAATTTTCATAGTGTTCCACTCCTGATTAAACCTTTAATTATATTCGGATATAGGAGTTTGTAGAGTTGAAGATAGGATAAATACAAATTAAATTTTGCTCTAAAAATGAGAGAAATTTTTTTTTAATGAATCCTGTCTTGACACTGAGGATACTACATATGTGTCTTATAATTAATAAAATTAATTATAGAAACGCGAAATATAATTTAAAAACATAATAATTGTTAGGAAAAAAACAATTTTATTTGATTATTAATTTATAAAATAAAAAATAATAATTAATAAAATCGATGGGTAAAATATTATCTTTAAAAGATAAATTATAAACTCACCATTGGGTAGTAGTGAATCAGATCATTTTTTGAAAAAATAACTTCTTTCAAATAGCTCAGTTAGATCTTGATATTTACTTTTAGAATAAAGGATTCTCACTAATTTTAGAGAGTGCAAGTTTCTCTTTTTGAAATTGACTATAAGAGGATATACAAACACTTTTGACTAAGGATCTGTTTGTCGAATATATTTCCTAGATTTAGTCGAAGTATTACTTCCGTCTTTACTGACTTGGCAAAGTGTTATACTAAATTAATTTATCACTTGAGTCAATCTTAAATCAAATTATATATATTAAATATAAGTTGTACCCCACTCCCCCAAGGTGTTTTTTTCCTCTAGTAAAGTAGTATTCACTACCTTCTCTGTTCATATCTATTTGTGGTGCAGACTTATCCATAGAAGACTATTTCGGATGCGGAATTTCTACGGAACCTTAATGTCTTAATAGCGATAAGTTGGCAGACCAAGCTTAAACTTTTTATTTTACCTGATAGTTTTATCCAAGCAAACTTTCTACATAAACGAGATTCCCTGAGCTTATGAGTAAAACCAGTGCAAAGCTTTCAGTGTTAGGAACTACAGTAATTTCAGTTTCACTCCCCACTGATACCTTGTTTATGTTTATAAGATCGTAATTTTCCCTTAATATGACCAGTCTCGGAATATTTTGCAGGCTTTGGTGGATCATTCCTTGGTAATTATTATCTTAGCAGATAATCTCTCATAGTACGAAACCGTCAATTATTTCTATAGTACATGTAGATTATCCTAGTTCGTTTTTATCTCCATTTGAGCCTTATTATTTTCTTCGCAACTAGATTTAACTCCTAGTTGTATTAATCTCAGTACTTGATAGTGTATCTATCTCTAACTTGGATTATCTATATGAATACAGAATCAGTGTTAGTGAACCTCCGCTAATTATATTTCTGCTGTGGATTATACCTAGTCGATATTCCTTACCTTTACCAAGCACGTTACCAGGTTTAGTGCGATCATTTTTACTTTAGAATTTACTCAAGGCATATATTATATAATACCAGTATTATGAAATTGCTCATTTTTTTTCTAAGTGAGTATATTCTAGTTGTACTTATTGAATCTCAATATTTCCATATATACGTAATAAATCCATCTCCTTAAATTTACAATTTAAGGGTTACTGATGAATATTTAATTCAACTTATTCAAAACTTACACTCTCATTCGCCAGTACGAACCCTGTACATTCTGCTCTTATATTAATTAAGGGCTAGGTTGTACCTCATATTCATACTGATATATTCAATTATATGTTAACCGTAATATACTGCTCTCTGGCATTATTATTTAGGTTAGTATATATATATATTGTATAAGGTATGCGTTACCTTGTTACTGAGACTCTAGATTCGTATGTATCCATATATTGGTGTTAGATTAGGTGATGAGTTAGTAGTATTCGTTCTTATAAATTAGTGAGCTTGGAGTTTTCATACTCTCATTATTAACTTCTTTGCTTTCACCGAATCTCTCCAATCTTTCTTGCCTTTAAGATATTACATCACTCACTCTATGATATTGCCAATGTAGTACATTTTTAATTAATATTATATTCTCGAATTCTTTATATTAACTACTCAATATGTTTGAGTAAGGAAACTCCTGTGTCTCGTCCCCATATTATACTACATATCTTCAATCCCTTTCCCGTAAGAGCATAATGCCCCAGACTTAATCATAGTGTTCTAGCTGCCCAGCGTATTTTGTAACATCTACTGATCGTGAATAAAGCTGCGAAAGATTGAGTTTGTCTTTGTTGTTTTTCTCTGCCCAACTTGTTTCTTATTGCCGGTTTATCGAACTTCGTAGTTTCAAATGCTATGTCACATATGTTCAGAACTGTTGACCAAATTTAATTTACAACTAATTTATTTCCTTGTTCGACTCCCACTATAATCTTTAAATTACAAATGGGGATTTATACCTTCGGGTTGGTATGTCTGATATATGTGTGTGTGATTCTCTCTATAAGCCAATGATCTGAATAATAATTGTTAGGAATATAATGAAAATTAAATACCAGTTATTTCATACTGGTTTTAGTCTAGAGAATTAAATTTACCTTAACTAGTTTCGCACTACACTAGAAATTACTCAGTAATTTACTCGTGTATTATAGATGGTATGAGGTAAGTGAATATCAAGCTAGAGTCGAGTGGACTTCCACGCCTTCAGTTTGTAAGATTTTGTCCCGCAATTAAGGACATGGCATCGCTGGCAGCGATATCAAGAAGAGCGGATTGATGAATTTAAT
>JABUQX010087024.1:22500-30000 GCA_015478945.1 Trachelipus rathkii
CTAAATAAAAAAATATTAAAGTTTAAAACTATGTAAACTAACGTAACAAAACATAGCCTTACTTAACGTATCATAACCTCAGTTAATGTAATTTATTTTATATTTATAATTTATTTCACTTTGCAATGTTTAAAAAAACACTCATCTGGCACCATTTGCGCTTAGTTCATTTTGTTCAATATCGAACAGAGAAAAAAATAAAAAATAACCAAATTTTTACTTCTTTTTCCCAAGAAGAATTTAGAGGAGAAAAGATCCTACGGAATGTCATATATATATATATATATATATATATATATATATATATTAGCAGTATATAAAGGTTATATATATATATATATATATACCAATATTATCTCGAAGTCTTTCCCATAATCTTAAATTAGGAAGTTTATTCTCAAACAACAAAAGCGTTTTACATAAAACATGAAAACTGTCCTTCGAACTTCGATGAACACGCTTGTAGATATTTTAACTAAGCAAACTTTTGTGACTTTTATCGTAAAACTTCAAAATAAGCTATATAGTGAGGCTTAACTTTGACTTTTCTAATAATTGGTTATTTTGAACCCCAATTTCTAACTATGGTAGTTGTGTCTGAGATATTATATTATTAATTATTTCTTAAAATAGTAATGGAAGGCGAAGGAGATTTCCGAAATTTGGCAAGGGCATTTCTTTGCGCTTTAGTGTCCAATAGTTCGTCGTTTATGCGCCTCACTGACGGAGAGATTTTTAGCGAACTCGCCACAGTACACAGGAAATACGTAGGGTATATTTCATAGGCAGTCACTCCTTATTTTGCTTACTGCAGCACTTGATGCACTTACACACTCTCTTAAATCAATTTAAAAATTCGGCAGGGAATCACACTTATTCGGAAATGTAGAAAGTGAAATCATCTAAAAATTTACCTTCATCTACACAACGAATCAATTTTAATATGACCAAATGGAAAACTGTATAATTTGGGTCTTCCTTTTATCAAACAAAACTACGGTAACAACCTTATATCCCATTAATTTTTTGTTTTTTGGAAGGTTGTTTTTATTTACTGACCATTGCATATTTACTGTTTAATTTCTTAACAAAGCCAATGAAAAAAAAAAAAAATATGCGTACACCAAAACATAAAACAGGTTCAACCTACTCTACAATACATGAAACTGGAAAGGAAGGCAACATATTCCAGAGATTGCTAGTAGGATGAGATAAAAAATGATCAGTGTTGCTAAGTGGGTTAAAATAAAAATTGATAGTGATTGATAAAAAGATTTCTCATAAGTTCTCCTAAAAGGAAGATGTATGCGAAACCTCATCTCACGAGATGTGTGTACATTGCAGCAGTAAATGAAAATGCTGTAGCAAATTGGTTAGTTGAAAGGATTTGTAAATATCAGTTGGAGTAGGTGAATTAAAGAAACAAACCTTAAATTTGAAACTTTCCTAAAAAGAGCTGTGTAGTTAGAAAATCATGTGTTTATTCACACTACATACATGGAGAAAGATATTTGCACGTTTATCTATGGTTTGCTAAAGAATCCGAGACTGCAATAGTATAGTTGTTAAATGGTCTTACGTTAGAAATTAACTGCAGGAAACTCGTCTGTTGCTGTTCTGTTTATTTAAGAAATAAAGTATAGAAGTCTGCTTGAAATCAATTAACATGAAATTGAGAAAGCAAAATCGTCTAAATATGTGAAGGAAATGAGAAGACAATTCAAAGAGCCTGTTCAAAGTCTGCATATTAATGGAGTGTTTCATATTGATACGTTCATATTCAATTACGGACAAATTTCATTTCTGTTACAGTATTACTTTCATAATAAAAATAAAATGGAATAATATTCAATGCCCCTAAGCAAAACATAAAAGTCAGGCAATACATTTTAAAAACATAAAAATAAATAAATCTTTTAATGATTTTCTATTTTTTTCATTTCATTTTATTTTTCATTGTAAGCGAAGATAAAGATTAAAAGTTCATCCCTTTGACAGACATTTAAAAATAGTTATTTTAAATCTTTCAAACGGTATATACACACAAACACATACACACACACACACACACACACACACACACACACACACACACATAAAGTAAAGCATATATACATATATATATATACATAATATATATATTAGTTAATAGAAATAGTTATAATGGGTTATTATTATTATATATATATATATTGTTATTATTATTATATATATACATATATATCATCAAAACTAATAGTATCATCACTATCAGAATAACAAATATCAACAGCTGGCTGGGCAAAGTGAAGTGAAGGTGGAGCAAGGTTATATATGGCATATGCACAGCAAAAAGAGATATATATGGCTGGAGCATATATTATTACATATACGTTTTAAGCATATACATGTTAGACAAATATCTTATATTACATATATATACATTTACAAATACACAAACACAAACACATACACACACACATCAATATTATGTTATATATATATATAGTATATATATATATATATATATATATATATATATATATATTATTAAGAATATAGATGATATCTCTACATTTATGCCTACATAGTCTTCCCATATTAAATATATCTATAATTCTATAATTTAGATTGTTATTATGCTGATATATATATGATATTATTACACATATTATTATTGGTTAGATTTTATAGCAGCATTTCATACTGGTTGCCATTTGAACCAGTGAACTAGGCAACTCATGCCGGCCATATTATATTATATATATACTACATATGATATATCTATTTCAAAATGTGAAATATATATATACATGCATAGTGACCTTTTTACAACTAATAATTTTAATGAGAGTTTGCTTTCTATGTATTTAAATACAAAAGAATATATGGGCATATATATATATATATATATATATGTAATATAAAGAGTATATATATATATATATATATATATATATATATTATGATGGACGATTCCAAATTTCCAGCCGATGCGATTCCGATACCATGAATCTGGTTCAGATCTGATTCCGATTCCGATTTCTGTCGATTTCGATTCCGATACTTTTGAAACTAATGTCTTCAACTATTGAAAAAGGTTGCAAATCCACTGCGATCATATGTATTTTTCCAAGAATTCTGTGAATCTTCTTGGATTTACAGTCATTTATATGCCATATTTTGATTTTGTTAAGTATGTCAATCAAAGTTGGTTGCTTGGAACATTGCAACTCAGTTTTATCCTTTTAGTTTCTGAAATATTTACCGCAATCTTATTCTTTTCCTTTCTGTTCTTGTCTTTCCTTTTATTTTTCCTCCTTAAATTTTTGATGTTTAGTGTTTGATAGTTTAAGATATTTAAAATTTCTAAAGTTACTCGAGGATCTCTATAACCATGAATCAATTTTGCATAATTTGTAAATAGTTTTTGATTGATCATCCTAAGCAATGTCGATTTCCATTCTAAACATTTTTGTGTTACCAGGAATAGATCCTTCTTTGCTGGCTGATGGGTAACTGCTTGCCATGATTATTTATTATAGTAATAAAAGATATTAATTTTTAATTGTTATTAATTTAAATTTTTAATATTTTAGTATATTCCTAAATTACAAAAACCTGAAAGTAAAATGCGAATAGCAGCATAGTATGGCGGTTTGTAACCATAGAGTATATATATTATATATATTAGTTAGTAAATCTTTTGAAATGATTATTCTGGTTACTGCTGCGCAGCAAGCAGAAGAGCATATATAATATATATATATATATGCGTTATATATGTATATATATATATTATTATATTGTTGTGCATGAGCGGTTGGTTACAGCCAGCGCGTTGGTTGCTATTGGCTATTATACTGCGTTGAGCAGCGCAGCATATATTTATATTATGGTATTATTATTGTTGTTATTATTATTACATATATATATATATAAAGTATAAGTTATATATATATATATATGTTATTATATGTTTCCATATTATATATATACATATACTATATTATTATTATACATACATATTACATACATATTATTGAGTTATATATATATTATTATTATTATATATATATTATATATATTATTATATTAGTTATTATTAGATTATTATACTTATTATATATATATTGAGTTGAAGAAAATATATATATTATATATTATTATTATATTATTATTACATATTATATATATATTATTATGTTATTGGTTATTACTATTAATATGGCTATATGCACATATTACTGTACATACATATATATGGTACTATTACATAGCGCCATGGCAGCTATTGAGCAGCACAGGCTGAGCTACTGGGCGCTATTGTGTGGCAGCAGCATATATATATATATATATACAGAGTGAGAGTTATATATATATATATATATATATATATATATATATATATATATATATATATAAGTTTATATACAAAATGAAATATTAAATGTTTAAAACAGATTCCAATTGGGAAATTATTAAAGGTTTTCATTCAAAAGTACAATAAAAGAGTCTGCATAAAAAAACTGACTAAACAAAAATTTAAAGTTCTATTTTAATTCCTTTATCTTTTATTTTCTGAATTTTTAATTTCGTAGGCCCTATGAAGTGTGCCTAAGATGAAATTGGATATGACAGCACTGTGTGTGCGTATGCCAGGGTGATATGATTTTTGAGAGAACGAACAACTTTCGATAACGTTAATAGCCTATCCGCCTAAAATCTGACTCTTTTCAAAAACAGTAAAATTGTTTAATAGTATACTTGTAAAACAAAATATTAATTTCTTATATAATATAATAATTCATAATGTGTATTCAATAGCTCCATTTATTACAAGCCTACTAGGCAAATATATCACTGTTCACTTACGAGTTCACGGGTATATAATTATCAAAACATATTACATAACATGACTAACGAAACATTGAGAAAGGACTGCTTCACTTCTGGAAGTCTGGAAATCTTTACATGATATCTTAGGCTCTACGTAAAGATGCGCCGCCTTCAATGCTGTTTTCTTTTAATTAAATAAAATTAAGGGAAGAACTGAAAATTAAAAATCACAGACGGCCGACTTCCGAAATATTGTCTTTGAAATATCGATAAAGGTCAAATAAAATTTTCAGATTGTATACCAAAGAATCGATCAAAGAATCGGTACAATTTTATCGATTAGGATTCCGATTCCGATTCCTGAAAAACAGCCGATTCCTCCGATTCCGATGCCGATTCCGATTAGTCGTCCCATCACTAAAATATATATATATTATACATATATTATATATGATATCTCAGTTAAGATATATATATATATATATATATATATATATATATATATATATATAATATATATATATAGCAAGAAGTAGTTATATATATATTATATATATATATATATATATATACATATATGTTATATATATATTATATATATATATACTGTATATATATATATATAATATATATATATATTATTATCCTTTACTTTGGTTAATATATGCTGGTTGGCAGTATATATATATATATATATATATATTATTATTATTTATTATATATATTATGTTATTGCTATTAATGTTGAAAACAAAGCTTAAGAGATAATCTTCAAAACTTATAATGATTTTATTTAGTTGGATGAATAATCTACAATTACAGATTATGAGGCCTTATTAATTAATGGGCATATATACACCAAAAGAGTCTTATTAAAACAGTACATTGCAAGAAGAAATGTTTTATTGTCAAATTATAGCTTGTAAAAACTTAACAATCCTAGAACAATATTGTTGCATATGCTAATAATATCAATATTAATGACAGGAGGTCATTATTGTTATTATTAGTAAGGTTACATATACATATAAATATATATATATATGTTATATATATATATATATATATATATATATATATATATTATATATATATATATATATATATAAGGTTACATATATATATATAAAGAAGAAGAGCATATATATATTATTATTATATAAAGAAGAGTAAATATATATATACATATATATTACATATTATATAATATTATTGAAGAAGAAAGAATATATATATATATATATGCTATATATATATATATATATATATATATATATATATATATTGCCTTATCTGGAGATGCAACATGAGACTGACATCATAAATATTGGTTCGGAGCTGCCGCCGCGGTTTCCACCTCTCTCCTACTAAAAAAATCTACCTTGTTGATTCAAATGAAAGGCAAAAGGGGTTCCATTGACATTCCATCCCCATCTTTGACTCTTTATGGGTTTCTATACCGTTATACACACTGTCCAATTTCTAGGTTTAACTTTTGATGAACATCTTACCAACTTTCCCATTATCAGTCTCTAAAAATAGAATGTCATCAATCACTCAATCTGCTTTGTCACCTGACGTCAACTAAATTGGGTGCTGACACACGGATGCTCTTATGGTTATCCACAGTCCCTATCCGATCAAAATTGGACAATGGCAGTAGGATATTTGGATAAAATAGTCTCCTTATTACGCATTACGTCAGTCTGGAGGCAGAAACAAACACCATGCCTATATCCCTTCTCCGGAAATACCTGATATATAGGTCATTCCTCCGTCTCCAGATCCAATATCCCTCGGTGATAACAACCTTTTTCAACGTGAGATGCAAGCGCTTAATACAGGCCGTTTGCAGTTACGGAGTCTGGCATCCTCTCCCGCATCAATGTACCTCTCATTAAGGTCTTTCCATTTGCATTCATTGATATTCATATTGATAGAATTTTCTCAACTCCAAAGTTTTGCTTCAAGTTTTCAAAACTTAATAAGTCATTTGAAAGTTCCATTTCCTCCCATTTGGTTAAACATGCAGACTCATTTTCTGTTCACACGAAAGGTTCGAGATTTGGGGAGAAATGTTGGCGCCACGACTGTGTTTTTGGACCACATAGTTTCTCATATGCTCCCTTTTCATCTCGCAGTTTTTACAGCGGAAATTACGCCTAGTCTTCTATAACAATCCCATCTCTTACGTGTTCTATTTTGATTCTCGTTGGTCGTAGCTCACTTTTGGTATTGCAGGATATGAACACCAGAAATCCCCTTATCCTTATTGCCCAACGATTCCTCCACCTCGCTCGTACCAGTTGATATGCATGTCAAACATCCCTCTATGATCCACAACAACAGCTCAGAATTTCTTCCTGATGATCTGAAAAAGCACAACATTCCTTCTTCCGATAAGCTACCCCCACATCTGCAGTGAGTTTTGATGGAAGGAGCGCTGGGAGCGAGATAGTAACGGGGAAATTCTCTGCCTCATAAAGCCGACCCTTGGAGTGAGGCCTTCTTCTCGCTGCCATTAACGTCACCAAAAGGTTGTATAGACCCACTTTCGCATCGGCAACGCGAATTTTACTCATAACTTCGGCATGTCTAAAGAATCTCTTCATACGTGTCAGTTTTGTAAACTCAAACCCCACTAGTATTCGGCATATTACCATAGACTATCATGCACTCTCC
>JABUQX010087024.1:32500-35000 GCA_015478945.1 Trachelipus rathkii
CTTAAATATATTTATACACACAACGGTACACCTGCACATATTTCTCCACTTTTTCAGGTGTTACATCTCCGATTTCTATGGGCTTGGGATCTATAAACTTATTTACTTTATTTTAGTCTTTAGTATATCCATTTTAAGTTCAATTCTTTTACTCAATAGGCTTAAATTTTATACCATGGTTTTTAGTTCCAGAGGATCTGAAGTAAACTATTAATAGTATGTCATCCGGGAAAATAAGACGTTTTAGATATTTATCGTTTACATTTATTCTTGTTGGTTCCTAGTATAGTTTCCTAAATATTTCCTCCAATACAGCAGTAAAATGTTTTGAAGAGATCTGTTCGTCTTTTCCCCCCCTAATGTTTTTTTTTCTTGACTCTGTGTATATTACAAAGGAAGGTGTTGCTCTCTAATAAATAATCTTTAGAATATATATATATATAGAGCAGTATATATATATATAGCATATATATATATATATATATATATATAGTTAAGCAAAGAGGGTATATATATATATAGCATATATATATATATATATATATATATATATATATACAAAAGCAGAGAAGTGTTCTAATTGACAAATTTAGGCTCCTCAATACCTGTTTTCATCAAAATTGAGCATGCTAAGTCGTCAAATGACAAGTTTTCAAATGTGAAAAAGAGAAAAATAATTCTCAACTGAGTACTTCTTCTGTGAGTAGTTAATTGTCAATCTGATGAAAACAAATTACTCTATTTTGATACCCTGAAATTAAACTGTTCACTTTATATATATTTACTAATTAAGAAACGTAAATTATATATATATATATATATATATAGCATAGCAGCAGTATATATAGCAGCAGCAGCGTTACACAGCAGGCAGTGTTAGTAACCTAAAGTCATTTACTTGTAAACCTGCTGGCTGGCTGGCTGGCTATATACTGTTGCATATATATATATATATATATATATATATATATATTCATAAACGTATCTTTGGTATCATACGCACCATTGCCACGCTAACAGTAACATTTGTTAGTTTTTAACTAACAGAATTAATAAAAATAACTTTAATGTAAATCGAAGTTTAAAAATATATATTGATAAGATATAATATAAAATTTTTAACTTTACTTTTTCTCATAATTAATTAACCAAATATTGAAACATATTAAAATAAAAATAAAATAAAATGACTTATGGGTAACTATTTCAAACACTGAAGCATTTGGCACAAACAATTTTACCATTGTTTTCGCTGATGTAAAAATATATCATATGCAATGTGTAAATAAAAGTATATTATATAGTTACTTTGATGAAAAATTAAATCATTCGACCGCTTAGCACATATTTTCCACGCGATAGGGAAGTATATAGTCTCCTTCCACTCTCAGTTATTTATTGTAAAATTAAATTCAGAAGTTTCGTTAAAGATAAAAATTTTACTTAAAAATTTGCTCATTGAAGAATTTCATTACTGCTATTTTTATGAATAATATCAGGTCATAATTAAATTAATTTATGAAATAATATTTCATGATTAAGCCAATGAGTGATAGAAATATGGATTTTGATATAAAAATTTATATATATATAAAGTATATATATATGAGCATATATATATATATATTAAGTATACATATTATTATATTGGTTAGCACATATATATATATATATATATATATATATTTCATATACTACATATATATATACTATTGTTATATTATATTATTATTATTATTATGTTATTATTATTTATATATATATAGCAGCTATGGCGGTTGGCGGGTTTTAGTTACAGTTATTATTAAGGTTAAATATTATACATACATATTATATATATACGCAATGTTACTATTATTACTACTATTGTGCCAATACAGCTGCAGCAGCGCGTTATCATATATACATGGTTACTAACATATAATAATATTATATAATACTTATATAGTTAGAGCATATATATATATATATGATATATATGTTATATATTATGTTATATATTATATATATATTGCTATTATTGTTTATACACTGTTACATATACATATATTTATGCTACATTATATATATATATATGTTACATATATATATATTATTATTATATATATATATGTTATTATATTTATATATTATTGGCTGGTTATTAAAGAAAGTATTACATACATATACATATATATTACATATACAATATTGTTACATACATACATTACTACTGTTGGCTGGAGTTGGATGGCGCTGTATACATGCTGGCGCGCTGCTGTTGAGCGAGCTGGCGCAGCTGGCTGGTTGTTATTATTATTGCTGGCTGCTGGTTGTTATTGGCGGCTATTGGTTATTATGGTTGCTGTTATATACTGGGTGTTTGCGGCTGGTTACTACAGCTACAAGAGAAGTTGCGCGATGCTATATATATATATATGATGATATAGCGAGAAGATATACAAATTTACATACATATGCATTCATATATATCTTGCATGGTACAAGGCTACATATATTG
>JABUQX010087024.1:45000-47741 GCA_015478945.1 Trachelipus rathkii
GTGGGAATGGTTGCTTTTTTTGAATCCGTGGTTGGAAGTCTAGGAGTGGAATGAATTTGGACATTTTATTTGTATGTTAATTTCTCTAGCTATTTACTGATGGAGCAGAGGGAGAGAAATTGGGCGATAGGAAGGTAGGGGTATTGGAGTCTTTTTGGTTTTGAAGTTTAAGGGATTATATATGCTTTGTTATTCCAAGAATTGGGGGATGTAAAGCGAGTTGCCCAAGATTTGTTGAAGAATGTCCTGTGATTATGAGGTAAAAAAAAAAAATTGATTTTTTCTCTGAGGTGTTTTTATGTGCAGGTTTGGACTATGGAGTCTGGGCCTGTTGGCTGTTGAATTTTTTAGGCGGTTATTAATGGTTTTCTGTTTATCAATGATTGTTGTGAATGGGGTGGGAGGTTGTGGTCTAATTGGAGTTTTCTGAGTTGTTTTTTGTTTTCCTATTATCGGGGTGTGTTGGTTTGGTTTACGGGAGATGTTAGCGTAGTGTTTAGCAAGACTGTCTGATTGTTGTTTTGGGAAGGGAGGGAGTTATTGGGTTGAAAAGATGGGGATTCGTGGGATTGTGGGGGGTTGTTTCGTGAGTTGTTAATTTTTTGATGACTTGCCAGGTTTTCTTATTGCCTATGCGCGAGATTGTTTTGTTGTAAGTATTGCAGAAAACTTATTTGTAGTGGTTTGGTGTGTTAAGAGGTTAGAGTTTGGTGTGTTTTTAAGTTTTTGTTTATTTGGTTTAGAAATGCGTGGGGTATATCGGATTGAGTTTTTTCGGAGCGGCAACGTTCTTTGTTTTATGAGTTGGCTGATTTCAGGGGAGAGTTTGGGTTGTATGATTTCCTGTGGCCTTTGGGTATATAAAGGTTTGACAGATTTGATGATTGGTATTGTTTTAAGTTGGTGAGGAGGTGTGTATCGTGGATTTGTATTGGGTTAATGTGGGTTTCGATATAGTTAGTGTATGCGGGCCAGTTTGCTTTTTTAATAGTTAGTGTATTGTTAGTAGTTTTTTGGGGAGATTGTTTGGGGGTGCTTAAAGAAATAAGAATAGGAGGTGTCCGATGTGTAGGTCAGTAAATGGTGTCCCATGTTTAGTAAGGGTGTGGGAGGGGAACAAAAAATGTTACATCTGGGAAGTAGGGGATTTGTTGACTTGGGGAGGGAGTCCCGGGTTGGGGAGGTTTTTTAGATTAAGATATTAGGGATTCCAATTCGTTTAGGATTGGTTGCCTCGGGTCGGAAAGGGTGTCTTTATTAAAGGCAGTGTGGTGGTCAATTAAATTCGCCTCGAGGAATGAGATTTGGGTATGCTGGATAAAAATTGTAGCGTTGGGGTGGGGTGAGGTTGTTTGGGGGGATTTGGGGACGTGGGGTGGCGAATGTAGAGATTAAAGATGTTGTAGGTGGTCTTGTTCAGAAGGATGGAACAGGATTGGGATTTTATTAGTGCGTTTGGTAATAAAGTGGAAGTGTCGGAAGTTGTGTTGTGGTAAGTAATGTTGTTATGGATCAGTGTTAAGAGGGAGTGTTGGGGGTGGGTGGGGAGTAGATGGCGGCATAACCATAAAAACTTTGGGAGTGGGTGTTTATTGGGGGAGGGAGGCTTCTTGTATGATACCTATATGGATGTTGTATTTTTTGAGGAAATGGTTGAGTTCTATTGATTTATTGGTTAGGCCATTGATATTTAATTGTAATATATTGAGAGTTAGGGGGTTAGTTTTGGGAAGAGGGGGATTTTGAATAATAGTGGGAGGGCTGCAAATTGCACAGGAGAAGCCTGAGTTATTTCTGGGGAGGTTTTGGAATGGGGAGCAGGTCAGGTGAACCCATTTGAGACAACTTTTACATTGAATGCTATTTAGTCCGACTTGTAGTTGGCATATGGGGCAGTAATATCTAAGGGGACCTGGGTTTTTCTCGACATCACCCGACCGAAGGAGAAGCAGTCCCATCACCAAGAAAAAAGAAACAGCCAGAAGAAACAGACAGGAGACATTGTTGAAAGAGTGAGATAAAGGCATCAGAAAAACAAAGTTATATACGACCTGTGGGCCCGGCGCCAGCCTGGCTCCTTTCTTCAGTGACCCTCCGGGTGGAGGGGGGTATTGATGTGGTGTTTCAGTTAGTTAGGATTTTTTTATATCCGTCCTTTCAAGATGGGCCCAACTCCCGATGCGAGGCAAACAGTTTCCGCCTCCTGAAGGCGACACTCATCGAAACCTATATATATATATATATATATATATATATAATATATATATTATAATTATAATTATATATATATATATATATATATATATATATAATATTATATATATATATATATATATATATATAATATATATATATATATATTAATTCTTTATCTTCCTCCTTTCCCCAGATTGGGGATGAGGGCGCAACTTACGCCTAACAATGAAAATTTAGCAAAAGAACATGACATTATTCGAAAGATTTTTTAGTGATAAATATGGCAGTTTAAAAATATCACGCAAAAACGTCAGAATTCCGCGACGGTCCCTCAATGTGGTATCTCGTCAATTTAAGGTTCATCCATTTGGGAAATTCCCACAAACCATTCACACTCATAAAAACAGAGCCATTATCTCCTAATTAGCGCCTTTCTTCCTCACCTATGCCAAAACAAACATTCCTTTCCTCCAGACATTCCTTTAACAACTCAATTTACTTTTTCTTCGCTCTCCCAGTACTGGCGAATCCCAGCACAAATTCAC
>JABUQX010087025.1:0-34540 GCA_015478945.1 Trachelipus rathkii
GACTTATGGAAAGTTTTGACAGAAATTTAAAGGAGATTGGTTTAGAAATGAATACAGAAAAAGACAGTGATAATGAGAATGGGTAGATAGGATGAGGGAGAAGTAGATCGTCATTGATGATGAAAGATTGAGAAATGTGGATCAGTTGTGTACCGTGGTGGACTATATTTACAAGCAAGGAGTGATGTGTACGGAAAGTGGATGGCAAGAATGGAAAAATACGGAAGAACAATGAGAGCGTTATATCCAATTATGAAGGATTGGGTGATGGATATGAAAGGAAGAAGATTATATTTGATAGCATACTGGTACCTGACATTGACATATGGAGCAGAGTAGTAAAAAGTAAAGAAGAATTAAAAATTACAAGAAGCATTACAACAAGGTAGAAAAAAAGGATCGAAGCTGCTGAAATGAAGGTGTGATGGACGATAGGGGGAAAGACGAGGAGAGATAGAAAGAGAAACGAGATGGGTTAGGAGAGTTGTGGTGCCTGTGTTGAACAGATAGATTTGGCGAGACTGAGATGGTGGGGCATATAGTAAGGATGCTGGAGATCAAGTCATGAGTAGAAGGTGGTGGTGGTGGAGAGTGAAGGGAGTATGACAGAGAGGAATTAGGGGAAGATGGAAAGATTGGGTGGAGAGAGCCCTGAGAAGACATGGACTGCCCACGATGCGCCAGCTGATGGAGGTGGTATACTTCTGGAAAGGACTGCGTGGATATCGATGTTGTCTCCGCTGACAGGCCGTAATATTCCTGAGGGAAGACGTGTGATATATATATATATATATATATATATATATATATATAGTATATGTTATATTATATATATATATATATATATAAAGAGCATATATATATATATATATATATATATATATATATATATATATATATATATATATATATATATATATATATATATATATATATATATAGATTAATTTTAAAATACGACTCCTAAAAAGTACTCAGTTATATACAAGGTATTTCTAAAGTTCACAAATCGTTGGAGGAGTGGGAGGAGGAGACTGGCATGACCGACTTTTTTCAGCTTTCTGGCTATATCACAGGTCCACGGAGCCATCTGATAGGCCGCAGAAGAGGGCTTCTTCTGCATGGAATAGACTAAGAATATTTACGTTAAGTAGCTTCACAAATAAACGCATTATAATTTAATATTTCTCAACCTATACTCCTTACGGATAAAGCCCTCTTCCATGTACTTTAGTATTTAAATGCATTTTTCCATGTATTTAGTATTTCAATATACTTTCCTATCTCACAGATTTGTCGTCTTCTGCCCTTAGAGATTGTGAGGAGTCTTGCGTGGTGACGCTTGATGTATCCAAAACAATTGACCTCTTTTGTATCTAGGGTTGCCTCCTGTCTTAACCTTTGATTCTCTTATTGCAAATGTGGATAGAATTTCACAGTGGAGTTATCTCTACGTTGTGAAATTCAACAATTTAAAAAAATCTACAAATCTCTTTGTCAAAGTTACCTCCTAATTTTTCTAGATCTTTCGATGGTTCTGCCGTCTCTCCTGTCGACAATATCAGCATCCTTGTCCTTAATATACACATAAAAATGTATTTGAAACATCATATAACAACGGTTGCTAGGGCGATCATAAAGAATATGGGATTACTTTTTATACTGTGCGAGTTTTTTTTCTCTTTTTTAGTCCTTTCAGCTATTCAAGGATCTCATCCTCCTTTGTATGGAGTACTACTGTTCCCATTCCTTGAGGACTCAGATTTCATTCATCTTTTGGATTGGGTCGAGTCAAAGATCAAAAGACTTATAAACTGTTCCATACTTTCCAATTCATTTGACCTTAACTTAAATCTTATCTCTGGAAAGCGATGTTGTTACTTCGTCTCTTTTTATATGTACTGAAGCGACAAATCCTCGAGAGAACTGAACACTATATTTACCACGTCCTCGTTGCACAAAGGGTAAAGTGTCTGGGCACGAATTTGTATTGGTATTGGTAACTCTAGTCTTTTTCACTGT
Organism: Trachelipus rathkii; assembly: GCA_015478945.1. NCBI lineage: Eukaryota > Metazoa > Arthropoda > Malacostraca > Isopoda > Trachelipodidae > Trachelipus > Trachelipus rathkii. Next base: position 2,023 of record JABUQX010087025.1, read on the forward strand.
GATGCAACCTTCCTTCCAGCCATGAGGAATTTTCTTTTTCTTTCACAATAATAAATTTCATTCACAATAAAGTTTGCGTTTGTGCGCATCTACGAAATATGTACCATAATAGTTGTATTTTTACCTTTGTCACTTTTATTATAATCTTACATGTCCTCCTCTAGTAGGACTCTGTCCGTTAGTGGTAATGGTAGCTGTAATATATATATATATATATATATATATATATATATATATATATAGTTATTATAAAGGGAACAATGCTTGTCGATGGAATATATATATATATATATATATATATATATATATATGTGTGTGTACGTTTGTATGTGCGTGAGGTTTTGGGGACGTTAGGGGGCATTCATTATGGAATTTGTTTTTGGCTGAAATTCGTAATTTTGGTCTAATATCAAAAATCTAGACCAATTTTGGGTTTAATAACCGAGGTCGTTATGAATTCATATTTTTGGATTTTTTTTTCCTTTTTGCTGAAATTTTTTCAGTTTTCTTTTTTTTCTTTTTTTTTTTTTTTTCTTTTCTTTTCTTTTTTTAAATTTGAAATTGTGAATTTTGTTGTTTTTATTGCGGCTTCATACAGTCAATTACATGATTCGGGACCTCAGAAGGTAAACCAAAAGATAATTTTTTTTTTTATTAAATAACGTTACATATGCGATGATAATTAAAATTAACTTGTCGCAAGTGTTTAGGCCTCTAGAAATTCAAATAAAAAAAAGGCATTTTCTTCGGCATTTGTATGGTCCAAAGACCAATCCAAATTGTTACCTCATTATTTGTTTATTGATGAAGAAGAATTCTTCGTATTTGAAATGGTTCCTTCTTCTAACTCTTCTTACTCACTTTCTTCTTCTTCTCCTCTTTAACTTCTTCTTCTCTTCTTCTTCGTCTTTCTTTCTTTCTGTTTCTGTCCTTTTTTTTTTGTTTTCTTGTCTCTTGCCAGCTTCTTTCTTTCTTTTTCTTCTTTCTTCTTCTTCTTCTTCTTCTTCTTCTTCTTCTTCTTCTTCTTCTTCTTCTTCTTCTTCTTCTTCTTCTTCTTCTTCTTCTTCTTCTTCTTCTTTTTCTTTTCCTGGTCTTCTTATTCACTCCTTTTGCTCTCTCTTTTCCGCTTGTTAATGGTCTTTCCTGGGTCCATTACTCTTTTTCCCTTTTTTCTAGTCCTAATCCCTTCTTCTTTGTTCAGTTTTGATCTTTTTTATCTGCCACATGTTTTGTTGTCCTCTTTGTAGTTTTCCCCATGGTGCGTTTAAGTACTTTGGGATCTTCTCGGGAGTTCCTACACTTTTTTTTCACTGATCCTTTTTTGCAGTAGTATGCCTGTCACTTTATGCTGGGTGGTTTTAGTTTTCCATGGTTATTCCATTTTCTCACTCTCTAATTCTCTCTGAGACATCTTTATTATAACTGATTTATTTTTCTCAAGAGTGCTACTACCTTCTCTAATCTGCTTTCTAGTCTGCTTTTCTATTTTATTTACCTACTATTGGTGAACCATACATCGAGGTCTTGAGCTCATGGAGCGTTTTAAATGTCCCATTATTTGGCAACTCGATGCCATGGCACCCCTCCTAAGTTAATTCTCATTATTCCGGGTCAAACTTGCACAGTTTGTAACCATTATAGAGGCCTAGTGCTCTCTTATCGTTTATTTCGTTTGGTGCCATGTTATTATAAGTTCGCTCGAACACGAATTGTTTTAATTTCATGCATTTTAACCTCAGTATTCTCTTTTAAGATATATTTGAAGAGGAACACAGTTTCTACACACAACACCATCTTTTTTCTTCGCGGATTGTTACTCTTCATTTAGGATCCTATATATTGATATTTCGTTATTAGGTCACAGCACCACATTGTCCCAAAAATACTTGCGGTGCGTGACAAAATTGGATTTCAAATCGCCTTTTGTGAACGTTGTTCCGATCACGTGTTCGATCTCTCAAATAATAGCCTCTTCCATCTACCTTAATATATAATATGGTTACCCCGATCTACTATTCATACACTCATCTGTTGTATTATGTCCATAACCTCCTTTCCTAGTCCACTGCTATATAAAGACTATTATGTCTAGGCCGGCTACTCAATCTGAATGGCGGCTTGGAGTCACCTTATCATATGTCTCTAGTTAGGGAATTATAACATAATGTACATCCTTATTTATTAATCTTATGGCATCTCGGTAGTAGGCTATCGTCTTTTTTTCCTCTTTTTACGTTTTGTTTTAAATAATAAAACGACTCTATATATAATAAGCTATAAAAAGATTGTAGACGCGAATATATACCATATATATAGATCAAATCTTTTTCCCTCACTATTATAATCCGTGTACCTGATAAGACAGTGACGGACTGGTTAAGAGGAACCACCACCTTCCGTAAAGGCCTTCACCGTTGACCTCCCTTGTGAGCAATTAATACTTGTGTGATTTTGACTTGCTGTAGCGTGTTATCAACTCTATACTATTTCATATCTATTAAGGTTGTTTTGGTCATTCTATTTGTGATTTTTTCCATATAAAATTTTTATCCCGCGGCTATTAGTCAATTTCTTATGAAAATTAAATTTATCCTATAGCTTACCAAATAGGGACGTAGGTTATCACCTCTTATCTTACGAGTACTAATTTTATTTTATTCCTTCCTTCCCTAAAATGTATTTTATGGTCTGCAGAAGACTAGCTGTTTGGAAGGATTGTGGTTTTTATTCTATCAAGTCTATCTATTCTATCTATTCTATCTCATGTTCATTATGCTTAATTTTAAAAATAATAATAACTAGTATCTTGTCAATTGGAATAGTGCTTTTGGTAGGAAGTATAGTTCTTAAACTTTGCAAGCAATAACACCACGCAACTTTTTGGATGTACAATATTTAATCATCTCTTGATGTGCCGGGACCGAAAGGAAATGGTTTTTTTCCACCCATTTATGGTAAAACATTCCTAATCTGGATGTCAAGAAAATTCTTGGTTATATATGTAAATTATTTATACACTAATTGTTCTTTAATGTAAAGCTTTGTTCTTTTGTCGAGTGGGGACGATCTTCTTTATCAAATAACTAAGGGCTTAAGTGCGAAGTTTATAAGGAAAATAAGAAAAATAATCTTTGCCTTCACATTTAGGGGATAATGTCTTGGGTTTATTGGGCAATTCGTGCTAATTCATTCTTAATTTAATCTAATAAAAACTGATGATGGTAAAGTAACTTGAATAATATTATTCTATATTTTTAGGTCATGCTTCTTTCAAATTTTCAAAGGTGTTTGGTGGTGTCTTATTCAATTGTCTGTAACCTGTTCTACAGTTGCATGTAGATAGTTAAAGCATGGGGTCATTGTGGCGTATAAATTTGGTCTGTATGCGAACATTACGAGTGGGACCAAGGCTTCCTATCTAAATTATCTACGTCTCTTTTATCTCTTAGGTTGTTGCTCAATAAATCTATCGGATTATATCAATATTACCCGCTAGGATAAAATCTGTCGGATTAATCAAGGAAACGTTCTGATATCTATTGATTGAGTACTGTAATCAAAACCCCGTTGGGTTTTTTCGTTAGCCAACATACGGTAATGGTATAACTCTTTGATTAAATACGATAGTCAGATGGTTTATTATCCAAGGTAATTTCTGAAAATACCTTAGGTATCATAGAAAATGTCAATATTTTGGAATGCGGGCCCGATTTGGGACCATATATATCTAGTGTAATAAGTACTGTACATGATATTAGATTGCCTAGATACTCACTTTCGAGAAGACTTTTTGGAGTTTTTGACATCTTCTAAAATCTTTGACAAAATGGTTAATCAGTTTCATAATCTTTTGCAACGGTACATTAGCAAAGTTTCTGGTGTGCTGTTAGATCTACTTTTGCTAATAAGATAAACTTTCTCCCAATTTCTATACCTTTTTGGTATAAGAAGATTGTCTCAATTATGTAAATGGGATACGTTACGCTCACCGGCTAATTGTATTAGCTATCAAGGTCCTTGGTGAAAGCTGTGTTATTAAACCACCTTTGTCCAGTCAAAATTATCTCCGTTTCGGGTGAGTTTAGAATCATCTGACTAGGCAAACGTCCTTCTAATTATTTAAATTTTCTTAATTCTTCCATCAATTCATTCAAGCCATTTCGTTCATCTTCCGAAACTTATTCCAATATTCGATTGGTATTTTTCAATTGAATGGGATTCCTTGGAGTTTGGGGATCTGGTCCCCTTGGGATAGCTGCATGATGTTGAGGTAGTTTAGATACTCTGTCCTTTTCTGGTCGCCACATGAATTCTCGGTTCATGCAATTTCTATTTTTTCCATATCTATGTCCATTGCTGCTTATGTGAAGTTGTATATTGAAGACGGTGTCTTCCTCCTGGGATACAGATATTGGATCCGATTGACCGAGGTTTCAACCCGGGGGGGGGTTTACGTTTTAATGACCAGCGGCTCCCTAATGGGATAATTATCCGTCGTCGTTTTAACTGGCAGGCTTACTAAGTATCTTACCAAGTGCGGGTTTTACGAATTTGGGGGTTGATATCCTTATTTCTCCCATCTAGGCTCTCGGGTGGCACTCCTTTTTTCCCTGAGGTCTACGTTTAATTTCCATAAAAAAAGTTCTCTAACCAAATAATTCTTTGGGGAAAGTCGTAATGTTACTCCTATCTTCCTTGATAGACCATTTTTTGACCCATAATAAGAATGTATTCAAAGTTTAATGTAAATATGTTACTATAAAGTGCATATCACTGTAGTAATAATACAAACTATTTTGATTACAACTATCATTAACTTAATTAAAAACACTTCTTAAATGTAGTGAGTATGTTTCCTATGAGACTGAAGCGTGTGCTTAAGAAAACTGAAATCTTTGTCTCATAATACGGGGGGTGGTAGTCATCCCCTGTATCCATAGAATTGTTTGCTTTACGTAGTTATATAAAAGGTTCTACCTTCTTTTCCAATGTAAATTCATCTTCACGGGGTCGAATAATTATAGGGCACACTTACGTTACTCATTGTGAAAATCAACACTATAATTTGAGTTTCGGGCTCCATACTATTAAGTGAGATTAGTGATACTGTAAAGTGTATTATAATTCTAAAAGTGTCGTCCAGCCTGAGTAAATATTTCTCGACAACTTATATTTCCTTTTAAATTCTCAATAAAACTGTCCATTCCTCTTCCCTTTTTACCTTTTTCTTTCATGACTCCTCTCTTCCCTTAAAAATTTTTCTTCTTACTTAAACATATTTCAGATATTATAACTTATCAATACAAAGAAAAGAAATCTTTTGTAGAATACATTTTAAAAATTCAGAAAATATAAAATTTTCATTACTTTCTGCTCATAGAATATTCTTATTGCTACGATAAGTTTTTACACTTTTCTATAATGGTAAGACAATTTAGTTTAGCTAAAATTATTTACTGGAAAGATCTGCTTTCAATGTCTTTTGTCCGTATAACGACTCTGAGCTTTTTTCGTCTTCATGACTTTTTTTCCTCTCTTGATATAACATTATTTTTTTATTGCACGTGCACATTTAGCGAGGTTTTTATTTCTGGTCAGTGTCTCCCATGGCTGTGGGTCCTCACAATTAGTTCGACCATCATAAATATATTGTTCGTATATATATGGCAATTTTTTGCAATTTTCAACAGATTCATTAGTTCATCTCAGGCCGGATATCGTACACTATTACTTGTGTCCAAAAGGAGCACATAAATAGTGTTTTTTAATTCTTTGCACGAGCTAGTGCTTGTTTTATATTACTTTATTTATGTAGTATTTACAGATTTAAGATATTTCAAAATCTTTCTTTTATTTATTTTTTTAAAAAGATTCATCCACTGCTCTCTATATCATATGCTTTCCCCTAGAAGCTGGTTATTATGTCTTCAACCTTCTCTCTTCCTTATCATAAGAGTTAATGATTTGAGAGTATGAGAAGGATGTCACGCGTCACACTATCAAAAAATATAATGTCATTAACACAACGCTCTCACAAAAAGAAGGAAGACATGGCATATTCGGCCAGAGTATTCATAAGAGCAGTTATAGTTCCTACCTATTGTGCGGATTCTTGTGTGATCGTTCTTTGCTATACTTCATAATTTTTCATATTCTTTCCTTTCTATTACTCACAATAATAAAATTTTATTTATTATTATATGGCTAAACAGTTACACACTCTGCATAAGATTAACATATTGTTGTTTTTAATAAATCTCTGTGAGAAATTCTGCATTTCTTTTCGTTTTATCTTTTGACTACTATTTCTGCTAAACTTCATTAATTTCTTTCTTCTTTGTGAGTGTAGATCAAAATCTCGTCCATATCACTTTACCCAATCGGGGCGGTTGTATATTTCCATAAACGTCTTATTTAAACAAAAAGTCAGTGAATGGATTGACTCTCTCTCTTTGTACTCTAATCCAACCTAGTTCGAAGATGGTTATTCTCCCGGTGGCTGTTAAAAAGTTTTTAACTGGCGAGAAAATTTTATTTTTTTGAAAACCTAATTTTTTTCGAAAGTATTTATGCCCTCACTGGGTTCTGCATTCATAATTGGAAGACTTTGCCAAAATTTGATCTTTGGGACTTTCATTTATGGAACCTAACATACGTATCTTTAGTTTTATAATTTCAAAGCACTGATTATACAAATTCTGTAACTGTAGCTCCTGCCTAATGTTATTGCTCTTATAATTTATCTTTTCCACTCTTCTTGTTTAAGTGTTGGTGGCAAAATCACAATTAAACAGTATTTTTCGGAATTTGCTTGAATAAAGCGGTTAATTAACATCAATTAGATATAGTATAAAGACCATCCAATCAGTGTAGACGTATAGTATAGAAACCTTTAAGACATCTACTTGACGACGTTAGTGTTAAGAACTTTTATAGATGGTCTTAGTATATTATTCTGATGCGATCACACTTTAATTTCATGTTTTGAATCTTACTCTCAAGATGTTAAGCAATCGTAATTGGGTTGTCTTCTGTGTGGCTGACTCTCTAGGATGTATCATTATAAGTTAGCTCTGGAGGGAACTTCTTGTTCAGTTTCTCACTCTCAATAAGAAACCGTCAGCCAAGGTTTGGGCCAGGATCTATTGTTTGGTTTGAGTTGGGGGGGGAGTCTACCTTATAATTGAGGTGTTCATTGTGTATCTTAAAAACCTCCACTAGATTAATCTTTGAGTATTTTGCTTATCCGAAACCGAACCAAATTTCTGCGAATTATTATCTTATCATCTAATAGTCATATATTTAATCATGTAGCATGATTAGATAAGATGCAAAGTAGAGGATTCCGCATACCTCGAGAGGCTATTATATGAGAATATGATGATGAGTTATCGAGGGAGAAAGAAGAATAGAGTAGAGTCATTGAGAATATTGGATGTCTGAAGAAGGGTAGGGATTTGCAGGAACTGTGGTAGAAGAGAGAAACATAAGGAGGAGGTGAACCGATGAAAGAGAAGGGGGAAAATTTGAGATTGCGTATCCGATCTTAGGGTTTGGGTTTAACGAATCTGACGGCGTCCTTTCTGAATTAATTAAAGCATTACCGTCATTCTTAGAAATATCAACTCCGATTTCTTTATTTTTCTCTCACCCACCGTAATTCCTATACTGAAACTGGTTCTCCGCTTTTGTTTTTCTAATCAAAATAAGCCAGATATTGGTATATATTAATATTCTAAACTTTGTAAACGTGCTGAGCAATGTTCAACTAGTGTATTGGAATTTAGAAAGTGAATGGGTAATTATATTATTACTATATTACTGTTATTATAATGATATATATTATAATAAGCTATAGGTATTACATATATTTAATATTAGTATATATTAATTTATATATATATATAGTATATTATATAGTAATATAATATATAGAGTATTTATATATAAATGATATATAGAAATAGAGTAATATTATATTAATAAAGTATAAATATGATTATTTTTTCGGGCGCACGGTTATGTAAAATATTCGAGGGGGCCGTATAAATTATATATTCATATATATATACTTATATATTAATAATAATATAGCTATTTAGTATATTATAATATATATGTAACATTTTATATATAAAGAGAGAATTTTTTACCAAATTCGGAAACATGTGTATGGGTTAATATTAATCCAAAGTGTCAAATGTGGATAATCAAAGAAATTTTTCCGATCTTGTATCTATGATATATTTATCAATTTGGTCTTAATCGATATTATTTTTCATCATCATGTTAGGGCACCAACCTGGGGGTGTTCTAAACAAAAATGTTTCGGATATCTTTTCCAAATTTATGTTTATCATATTATAATTTATATAGGTATAAAATAAGATATATAAAATTTATAAATTATATAATATAGTATAGTATTTATGGAATATGCTATTTACTATGAATTGGAAAGTAATACTGTATTTAGAAAGTATATAGAACATACTTTCTATTGCTCTATTAAGCTATATTAACTATCTTATATATATAATTTTAGAACTCTTAATAATTAGAGTGTTAGAGAAATTGGTTTATCGCAAGTCAATCCCTGATTCTGTAAACGAATATAGTGTTATTTTTAAGGACTTTATTTTGTGTTACTTCCTATCTGATCTTTGTAATATATATTATATTATCCCTATTCCTCTCATCATTCTATAAATGCATCCGTTCAATCACTATATCATATATATATATTATTATATATATAATATATATATTCTGATTATTATTAGTGGTAGGTCCTTTTCAATATTATATGAATATGTTGAATATATTTACACCAATTGTAGGCTTCTTTATCGTAAAAGATAAGATGAAAGTGACTCTATTATATGCGTTGAAGATGTGAGAGCGCGTAATGCCCCAGATTGCTTTCTCTTAATAAAAAAATATGATCTTTCTATCATTATGAACTATAAGAAAACGTGTGCTCCTATTCTTTCCATTTTAAAACATAGGTATACTATATCTAAATCTTATAATACAACAGAGTATAAATGAATGTTCTCACTGGATTATAAAAAAATTATATTATTATATTAATTGATTTACTGGAGTCCAAAAACTAATGTTATTTAATACTATAAGTAATTGTCGATAATATATTCATGTTATTTATTATTTAATTAATTCTATATATCATATATTATATATATATATATATATTATATATTATATTAATTATTAGCAATATTCTAAGAGTATTTATGATTAAATAAAACGGCCTGGGGAAATACTTTCAGAAACAGAAAAAAGATAGTTTATAGAATTCCTACTTTTTCTATTATTCCAATAATTTCTATTATGTTAACTTTTGGGAAATTTGAGTAAATTTGTTTTTTATATTTTATCCGTAATCTAGCACATCTCTTCACATTTACGTTTCAATCTTCTGCAAGATTTTTCTTCGAGTTAATTAGTTCTAGAGAAGATTCGGGAAATCATCTGTTAGCTGTGATCAATGAATCTAGTGTAATGAAAGATTTCGTTCAATTTCCGGATAAAAAACAATTCGTAGAGTTTTGTGTTGATATTTCTTTATTATAAGTTATAACCAATAAGAATTCTTATACAAAGCTGGTTGCGCTCGGGGAATTTTTAGAAAACAAGTAAAAATAGTTATTGAAAGAATAGAAGAATTGAGGTAAGAAAAAGAGATTTAAATTTTTATCTAGTAAATTAAAAAACCAAATAAAGATTCTTTATATATACATTGATTGTATAAATGATCCTTTATTCTTTATCATTATTATAATTCAATCTTTTAATATCCGAATTCGTGATTAGAGAGTTTCTTTATCATTTAACATTTTTAATGTATATTTTCTAATTTTTTTTTTAGTCATAAAAATTAAATATTTTTTTAATTATTAAATTTATAAAAAAATGTAAAGTAATCTGTTTTTATCTCATGGTAGATGTATATCTTCACTGTACATTTACTAACTTCAAACAAATGCTCTTCTATTGATAACCCTATAGTTAATCTTTGTCTATTATCAATTAATACTTTACTCACTATCAAATTATAATATTTGAAAAAATTAAAAAGGGAAAAAGAAATTAATTATTATGTTAATTAAAGTGATAATAATTCTTTTAAAAATATAGATATGAATGTTATTGATTTCATATGTTATGAGAATGAAAACCTTCTGAATTCATCTTCGGTACTTTTATATCAGATTAATAAATTAAATAATTAAAATTAAAAATCAAATAAATAAGATATTAATTATATTCAATAATTTTCTAAGTCAAATTTTTTTATATCAGACAATATTACATTGTATATATTTGTCTATAGAGAGTTATTAATATGTAACGTGAGACTTACTAACTATGCCTTATTAACCTTGGATTTGAAAAATTGAAAACTAAAAAAGGAATAAATATATCAATAATCCCACCTTAATAATTATAATAATACAACATAATAATAATAATCTTAATGTTTTATTGTTTATTTATAATTGTTAGACTAAATTTATTAGCACAATATTTGCTAAAATCATCTTCTTAATTTGCCTTTAATAATTATTTATTTTATGCATATATAGTTTTATATCTAATTTTTCTTATACTGAAAAATACTATATATTGGGAATAATGATTAATTAAGTAATTACCTTACATACAATTTTTAATTTTATTATATTTATTTAATATATATTAATTATTAGTATAATTATTATTAATATATATTATTTTTATATATAATATTTATAATATAAATTATTTATTTATTATTATTTTATTATATAAATTATTATATATATATTAGATATTATTAAAAAAGTTAAAAGGTTTTAATACACTCATTATATATTATGATATTACATTACTACATATCAATCGATATTCACTCTTATTAGTTTTAGTATGAAAAATCATAAATTTTACTTGCGGTATTATATTCCTTCATGGTTTTTCTGCAATGCTTCTCATAAATTTTTCTCTTGGTTGTGCCTTAAATAGATTTAGGTGCTACCGTGGGCGAACTCATCGAAAGGTTTCCAATATGGGTTATAGTGTTTCTAAGTAAGTTAATCTTGTTATAATTTTTTTTTTTTATATACTATTTGCTCATCCTTTTCATAAGTCATTGATAATAGATTTGGACTCTATATTTTTATTGTATAAGTGATTTCTATTAATCATCATTTTACTTTCCAAAATTACGTTTTATTACCCACCTATATAAACTATTTATTTTCATGTGTTTAATTTAAAAATACATTAAATTAATTAACATAATTGATTATAAATTATAAGTATTTAATAATTGTAATTAAAGGTCATCAATGAAACATAAAGTGGAATGCGTTATAATCTTTTTAAAGATAATCTATAATATCTTTAATTACATTATTTAATTAATTATTCTTATTAAATATATATCTATTTTTAATCTATTAATCATTTTTTTCTATTTAAGGACATTTAATACACTAATTTATTATTATTAGAATGTTTAGCAAAGAATTATAAAATATATAAAATATAATAAATAATATTAAGAAAAGTTATTAATTTTAAACTAATCATTTTAAATAATAATATTGCATACATACAACATACTAATCTAAAGCTTCCATCTTTACAAACCCTTGTCTTACAGTTTAAAATTAAAATTATAAGTTTTTATATGTGTAAATGGTACGATTTTACATAAACAGCCTTTGTGTTCATATAAAAATAAAATTTATAGATAATTATATTATTATTGATAAATAATATCAATGTTTTATTTAATATAGTATTTATTTTATATATTTATTATTATAACCATATATATTATATATGTATTAAATTTAAACAAAATTATTATATAATAATTTTAAAATCAGGTATCTTTTTTGCTCGTTATTATTCAGATATCATCTTTACTCATAATAATCCATTATTTTTGAGTTACTATATCATAGTTATGTCTTGTTCGCAATTTTAGATGTATGTCTGCACGTATTACTTATTTACTTTAATCTACGTTATATGTTTTTACTGATTTAGTGGTCAGTCATTGTGCGGTCGGGCCTATACTTCTACATAAAAAAAAATTCATTCTTAATTAATCTCTCTACTAATATTAATATCTATAGATATAATATTATTATATTATACTATATACTATCTATATAATCATATATATATATATATATATCTCTATATTACTATCTAATATTAATATATATATATTATATCTCTATATATATATATATAAAATATCTTATATATATAATATAAATATAATATATAATATATATATATTATAATATAATATATAATATTAATAATAATATAATAATATATATTATATATATATATATTAATTATATTATATATCAATAAATAATTATGAAGTTAATAGACTATTTTCACTAAAAATATGTATTAATTTATCCCAAGCATTCTCTAACATTATTTTACCGAAATAGGAGTAATGAGGGCGTTCTTGACCTTGCAAGATCCCGGTTCGCAATTGCGGCTACAAGGCAAAACCTAATTTTATACAGGAGTATTTCATTTGGGGAATTTGTTCGGGCATAGGCGGTTTATGTTTTAATTGTCTTAAAATTACTTACAACGTATGCGATTATTTATTAAATATAAATTAAAATTTCAAGGTGTTTTATTTAAAGTTCTACTATTTTGAATTAGAGAGAAGATAACTGAGTTAACGCCACTATATTAATAATGTTTAGTTATAAATATTAGCTTATATATATAACTATTATATATATATAGGGTTATTTAATATAGTATATATTATATATATATATATAATACTATATATAGTATTAATATTATATGAGCGTATATATATAGCCAGGCACGTGCGTGATTTACTCTATATTAGCAGGCTTATTTTAATAATATATAATATATAAATATTTTATATATTATATAATATATATAATATTTATATATAGGTATATATATATAATATATAATATTATATATATATTTATATAAATATATAAATATTTCTACTTTTCTCACCTTTCCTCACCTTTCTTAACATGCCATAATCATATGAAACTACGAATAAACGACAATGCTTCTCATATTCCCCCAGATTCTTTCTAATTAGTGCGTACTTACCCACTATATCCATCGTTTTTTACCTCGTTCGTAAATTGCTTTGTAATATTCTTTTCTTCTTTTCTCTTTATACAGGACTTTCATGGAGCTAAGTCATCAGAATAGGTTCCAATTAAGTTATTCGAGGGTATCTTAAAATCATTCCATTCTTCTGATCTGAGAATCATCTCAGCTGGTTTTTTCATTAATTCCTTATTGGGTTGGACTCCCGGTGTACTCTTTTTTAATTGCTATCCAACCTTTCTACTCTGTCTCACGTTAACTCTTTATTATTTAACACCGCATTCCCAAGCTCTATTTATCATTCTTTATGCATCTGATATTAATTATACTACCAACATTCCGTACCGTATAAGTAATATAATTTGGTCGGTAGATGGTTAGTATTTATTATTTTAATGTTTACTTAAGTCAAACAGTTATAAAAGCTTGGTTTATGTTTTGTGTCAATATATGTTGTTAAACTATTCCTTAGTATATATTCTTTTGAAATTTTCTATTTTTTCCTTCCATTGGAATTATCATACCTTTTAATTTGATAGTATTCCAGATATTTAATCTGCTGTTTCTTTATTACACTGTTACCTATTCTCATTATTCCGGTGTGTTTCTTTCTCGATATCGGATTATTTCTTAGTTTCTCTAGTACCATTTTACTTTTTAATTTTGTAGTTTTCTTATTAATAGAAATAAGCATTTATGCAATCCAAGAATGTTTGTTGTTCACATAAAACTCAGGATCGTCAAGTATAAAATTTTTTTCTTATCTTTTACTTAAACTCATAATTTAAAGCAAGTTTCCAATAATATGTACTGCAAATAGTAAAGGGTGAACAGACCTGCTCTGCTTATCTGCCATCTCGTTTTCAAACCATTTTCCCTTTCCCATTCGTTCTTAACGGTCTTATGGGTTGTACGTACCATTTACTTTCAATTAATTATAAAATTTATTTATCCAAATGTATTTTCCATCCTAATCTACAATCCTGATTCTTTATCTATTCTCTCAATTCTCTCTCAGCCTGAAATTTTGAAAATGTATATGCTACCTTATTCCATTTTATGCTCTTTTACACTATCATTTTTAAAAAGAATACTCATAGTCAAATTACAACCTCATTTGCTAAAATCCCTTGCTACTTCTTCCAATACTTATTCTCCTAATGTCGCATCTTTGCCACGTCAGAAGTTTCCTGCGCTTGCTGAGGTACTACGCACGCTTAATTTGTAATATTATCTTTATTTTCCTTTGTTAAATGTATGGACATATCAATAGTTTTTCCAATCTGACGTGTTATAGTTTTCCTATTTCCATATAACATTATATAATTTCTATAACATCCTTACGCCTCTCCGTTTTTGAATAATTCATTATTTAGTCCTCGACTCCTGGGCCTTTCATCTTTAAGGAGGGGTCTATACTTCTCACCCTTCCCTACCTGAATGTATTGGGTTCAAGTCATATTTTCGTTTCCATTGTGTTTAATCTCATTTTAATTTCTACGCTTCTCCCGCAACATTTAAATATTCATCAAATATTCTGTCCTTCTCCTCGCTTATTCACTTATCCACTATTGGTTTCTCTTATCTTTGTTGTAATATACATTCGGTGTTAGGTTTTCATTATTTTGTTCCTTCTCTCTTATAACTTAAATATATAACTTCCTATGCTCTCTTTTCCTTACTCAATTCCTCCTCCTAATTTTTCAAATGGACAATTTCAGTTTCGTATTTAATACTATTTCTGCTTGGTTTCTCCCCAGAACATAAGCTTTTATTTTTTCATGTCTACCTTCCCCAATTATATTATATAATATTAGATGATATATAATATATATATTATATATATATTATTATTTATATATTATATATAATATATATAATATATAATAATTATTATATTTTATATATATATAATATTATATATAATTATATAATATTATATAATATAAACTATATATATAATATATATAATATATACTTAATATATAATAATAATATATATATGATAATACTATATATATATATATAAATAACTTATAATTTTATAATATTAATACCTATATATAATATAATATACGAATTATATTGATTATAATTATATTAATTATATATTTATATGGTATATATAATTATATATATAATTATATTATATATATATTATTATATAACACTTATATAAAAATATTTTAATTATTAAATGATAATATAAAGTTATATCGAGTACTCATTTTATTGCTATAATCGATATAATGTTATTATTGTAATTCCGTTGGATAGGTCAATGATAATCTTATACCACTAATAGAATCAATATATATTTTATAAGAAGATGAAGAATAAGTATAAGTTAAATTATTAATTACGATGGTAAGTGTTAAACAGTTAAGATTAATATTATATAAAATATTTTTTTGGAAATTATATTTTTTAACTTATACTGTATAATATTTCTTTAAAAATATTTATTTTATCTTAATAAATATATTTATTATTTAAGTTTTATATAATTTATCTTATTTGTAATATTAATCTAAATATACAAATAACTCTTTATATTTCAATAATATCATATAAATTTTTGTAAACTAAGAGATATAATGATATTGAAAATATTGAAACAAAATTTCGCTGCATAGGAATTTATAAATTTAATTATAGGTAACGAGATTGAGTGAGTAATCGCTGAGCATGATACGGAGCCGGAACATTTAAAATGCCCTGAGCAGAGTACGGTAGTCAGAGATTGTAATTAAAATGCTGGGGAAAGCCGGAGCGGAGTAGGGCAGGTCGGTAAAAAAATATTTGCTTGGTCCTCAGCCCATGTATTAATAGTGAACTATATGACTAGGAACTAACTATAACTATGGATCTCGTAATGTAGGTATTTTTATTACAGTGTGGACAAATAAAATATTTCTCTACATAAATAGAGAAGTGAAAAAAAGAGATTTTGTTGACTGTCTAAGGGATACCCTCCTAAATTCGACGATATTCCATATTTAGTGAGGGTTGCCGGGTTATCTGGAAATGGGCTAGTGAGCCAGCAAATTTTTCTAGACTTACTGAACTATCGATTTACCCGGCTTTACCAGCATTTAAAATTACACTTATAGTAATAAAATTACTCAAGACTCCGCTCCGGTAAATTATATAATAATTGTTCGTTCGTTAGACTGTATTGTTATGATGCACCGGCCTAATTATAAATCACTTACATATTACACACTATTATTATAATATATTAATTTCTGTTAAAATCAATTATATTTATATGATTAATTGAGAATTGAATTTTGTTTATGGATTTTATACTTAAAATAATAAAACTTAGAAATATTATTAGTTAACATATTATTTTATTTCAAAAATATGTCACAAAAAACTATTTTATAAATATTTAAGATACATATTTTAAATAATTCTTTTCAAGACTAACTTTATATAATTGTGTTTACTGGTATCGCTTACATCTTTTTACTTATCCTTATAATAATCTATATATATTATTACTATTATATTAATATATATTTATATTATCAACATTATATATACACTAATATATTATATATTAATTTATAATATACACCTACACCATATATCTCATTTTAGATTTCATTAATTTAATATTATATATATATACATCTATATATATAGTATTTATAATATTATATTATTATATTCTATATCTTATAATAGAATTTAATTATACCTACACTAATATCATATATTAATTTTAATATTTATAATATCTATTTAATAATATATATATTAAATATATATAAATTATATATATTTATTACTTAATCTTTAATTTTATCTACGACATTTACAAGACTACAATATAAATTATATATATTATATATATACTTATATTATATATATATAATCATATTATATATATAAAATATTATTAAATCTAATATAAATTAGATATATCAGTATATCATTTTATTATTAAATCTATTTGATATTCTTTTCTCTAATATCAAAGTAATTATATATATATATATATATTATATATTATATATAATATATATTATTATTATATATATATATATATATTATTAATCTATATATAATTATTATATATGGATATAAAAGGACAGAGTGATAACTATAACAACTAATGTTAGAAAACATCAGAAATATAGTAATATTAACTGAGAAACTAATGTTATTCATTGAGATAAAGAAATAATAAATAAATTGAGATAGAATAGAATGAAGTAATAGAATATTGTTTAATTGACTTTTATAGAGAATATATAAGAAAAAAGTATGAACCTATAACGAATAGTAGATTAATATCAATAAAGATAGAAGTAAATTAGTGGACATATCGTAATAGGGACTGGTTAGTATTTTGGTACCTGGAGAAATATTTAGAAGAAGTTATATAATGCGAGTGGATTTATTTCATGAATAAATATCAAAAATAAATATTTGTTAATAAATAATGATACTTTTGTTATGACCTGTATGAGTGAATAAAGTAAATATATAAAGTAATTAGAATAGAAAATCATGCCTTTTCACTTAAAGTATTTAATAACAAGAAGTATATGTATGATTGGAGACATAACTTAAATTTATTAAAGATAGTAAAAAATATAAGATATAAAATAAATATATCAAAATACATTAAAAGCTGAAATAGAATAAGAAATGAATAAGGAATTGAGAAAATATAGTTTAATGGTATAATATATATATTAAATATATAAGAAAAACATCGGATATATAGAAAAGGATATGAGATGTAGCAACGATTATGCAAAATAGATTGTATAATGGTATTGAATTATACTTAATTATAAAAATTATGATAATAGAATTCATACTTATATAACCATAATTGTAATTATTCAATCAATAAAATTATTATTAACAAAGGTTTATGTTAATGGAAGATATAATAAAAAAAATAAAAAATATTTGAATAAATAAGAAGGTGAATAATTAATTAAAAATTTATTAAATCATTAACAGGTAAAGGGGATATGGAGAGAATGTTTGAACTATAAGAATTGGTAAGCAGCCAGTGGCTGTCCTTACTTTTTGGCCTGTTATATGACAATTGCAGAAAATATGGAGTTAAAGATTAGAAAAAACTTTGTTATACCTACGAGACGGCTGGTGATTCAAAGGGTAAAACAATACAAAGCTCTTTGAATTCTTGGTAAGAAATTATATGGGAGTGATGAAAATAAACGAAAAAGGAGATAATGAATGTCTGTAAAAGGAAAACGAATATGGATGGTAAAGGTACACATGTAAACAACATTAAGTCAATATAGGATGATATACATGAAAAGATGGATCAATTCTAGAACTAAGAAAAAATAGGGCAATAATTCAAAATTGGATTTTACCCCATTGGATAGCCAAGATGCATAGATTGTAAAGTCTATTATACATCCATCTAGATAATATTTATACGCGGGAATGTTGGTATTACAAATTGCCAGAAGAGTAAATAGAGTCGGGAATAGTTTAATAAAAGATGAAGGAATTGATTTGATAATATATTTAATTAAGCGTAAAGTCCTAAAATATCACCTTGAAGGAAGATTGAGAGATCATTTGGAAATTGCAAAATGGATGATTTAGATACCCGAATTACTTAATTGGGAGATATTTGAACAGAAGTGGGTAAAGGACTAAGAAAGATGTAAGATGCTTGAACTTACGCGATGGGATAAAGAGGAATATTGTTTAAAGGATCACTATTTTAAAGACGGACGTCTGAGGATTCTGGAAGAACAAATTGACAGATCTACTAACAAGAATATGTGAAAAGTGAGAAAGTGAGAAAGTGAAAATTTTATTATATATAAATAATAAATATATATATATATTATATTAATATATTATATATATTATATATATTAAAATATGATATATAACTTTTATATATATATATATATGTATATAAAATTAAGCATGCTCTAAGAAAAAAAATCAGACCTGATATATATACTATTAGTATATATAATATAATTATTATATTATATATATTATAATATATATATATATATATATTAATATGATACAATATAATAATATATATTGGTACTTACATGTCATTTATTAAAACATGGAAGAGGAATAGGTTTAAGGGCAATAGTTTTATTTGGAAACAAATAGATATTTGCCAAAAATTACATTCTTCTTAAGAATCAGTTTGCCTTTTGGTATCGCTTGCATACGCTGATTTGCAAGGTACAAAGACCTCATTCTTATTGTAAACTGTAGATCTTGAAGATGTTGTAAATGGGTTTATATTTAAACTAATAAATTATCAAAAAACTGTTATATAGTAGATAAATAGAGAGATAAATATATTAATTAATTAATATAAATATATTAATTTTTATTATATATTAGTTCTTAGTATATATAATAATATTAATATCTTAATTATATATTAATATATATATATTATATATTATATTATTATATTATTAATAATATTATTATATTTAATATCATATATTATAATATAAATATATTATATATATATTATATATCTATATATACTATATATTTAATATATATATATAATATATTTAATATATAATATATCTTAATAATGTAAAGATGATATTGATTTGAATATTTTTTAGTCCATATATTAAATTATTACAATTTTTTTTGTTATTCATCCCGCTAAGATATTATATATAATAATATTGATTATATATATATAGATTTAATTATATTACTACCACTCTCATCATTAAATATTTAATATATTAATATATATGATTATATATATATATTTATATATTATTATACGTAAGAATATATAATAATAAATATATTATATATTAAAATATATTAATATATATATTAAATAACATATATATAATATAATATAATTAATTAATAATATATAATAATTATCTTTAATATATATATGATTATTATATTCATTTCCTATTTTAGTTCATTATATTATATATAATATTTACCGGTATAGTGCCTTTAAATTATAACGTAGATAAAAAAAACTATATAAATGAGCACTAATACTAAATCGAAACAAAGATTAATAATATTATATATTGGATAAATATATGCCTTTAAGTCTCTACATATATATTATATATATTATATTTTTAATAATTAATATATCTTGTATAAATTTGTATTAAAGAAAAGCATTAGAAACATAAACAGATAAACAGATAATTATTAAATGTAATAAGGTATTATATATATTATATATAAAATATAATTAAAACTTAATTGATTAATTATTACTTATTAATGTTAATGCCATCTGCAACATCCATATCCATATATTTTTATGATAAATATATTATAAATACAATTTAATTAATATATTATTAATTTTTATCATTATTTTATTATTATGTATTTATTTATATTACGGGAGCATTTTCTCGTATATTATTTTCTTGGCTTATCAGGTGATCTATATTTAATATAGAATCCCTTTGGTCAGAATAAAATTATTAATTCATAATATTTTTTATTAACTTTCTATTGAGATAGGTATCAAGAAGTAAATTATTTTAATGAGGATTGTTTAATATTGAATTATATAACGTGTTGTTGGACGACTTTAAATACTGAGTGTTCGTAGTTACTGATTTACGCTTTATATTGTCCAGCTAAGACACTTTAATGTATAGTAAGCGTTGGGATAATATATTACTGCAATCAGTACAGTTAAGAAAGATATATATCAGATTAAATTACTGGGAATTAACTATCTTACCTCTAAAAAAATTATATATATAATTATATATATATAATTATATATCAAATATTAATATATTAATATATTTATATGAAATTATTTTATAATATATTTAATATTTATATAATTATTATAATATTTTCGTATTATATAATATTATATTAAATATATATATATATATATTAATTATTAATTATATATTATATATATATTAAATAGTATATATTATAAATAAATATTATTTAGTATATATATTCTTATAATTAAAAAAATAATAGTTAGTTAATCATCATTTTAATATATATATATATAAAAACATAAATTTAAAATAACTATACTTATTGGCCAGATTAATTTGGAGCAACAAAAAAATTTCAAATTTTTGCATTATTTTAATATTAATGTAAATATTAGTTAATAATCTATCCTATAAATATTATTATATTAGTAACTATTATTATTATTTATATTTTTCTAGTTATTTTTGTCTTAATAACGGTTTAAAAGGAAGATTCAAACGGTTTTCCTTCATTGGTAATAACCTTTTATTCTATCAAATATGTTGAAAAAAAGAATTTGATCATATTATAATTATTATTATTATATATATATTTAATATTATTTATATATTGACTATATTATCTTATTTATTTTATAAAATAAAGGTTAACGGAGGATGATATTACTAAGGTTATTCCTTCATGTCAGTAACCCATATATAATAAATTAAGCCTTCATAATTATCTTGGGGGTTTAAGGAAAATAATTATTTTTACCATAAATTTCCCAATTTAACATATTTCATCTTTTTGTTTTAAAATGATACACATTATTTACAATAATAAATTAGTATCACATGAAACATGACTTAGAATGAATCAGTAATACTAATATATAATTATCATAATTTAAAAGCCATCTTTTCGAATATACTACTTACTAAATAAGTAATTAATAATTATTAATAATAGTATAAATAGACCTTTAAATTGGGTTAGTATCCAAGATATCAGGCGTATTAAATATATAAATTCATAGTTTAATATATCTTATCTATATATACTTTAATATATAATAATATATATTATATTAGTTATTGTGTATATATATATACGTATATATATAAAATATATATATATATATATATATAATATATATATATATATATTATATATTATAATAAATTTAATATATATATATATATATATATATATATATCTACTATATTATGATATATTATAAATTATTTATATATTCCTTAATATATATATATATATATATTTCTATTATATATACATATATATACCATATTATAGTATATAAAACTGATTAAATTTGATTATTTTTTCTATTTTATCTCTTCACTCCCGTTTTACCCCGTTGGAATCATCGCCAACCCCATCGACGCTTAGCTCATCATCCGTCATGTTCTTTTTCTGAATTTGGGGGGAACGATTTCCGAAACTGCAGGTCCTAGAACGCGCCTTAGCCTTTTCACTCCACCTGGAATTATGGTTAGGACTACCTTATAATCCACATTTCCTCCATCCTCAACCCAACGTTCAATAACATTGCGCAACTAATTGACTACAGAGCCTAATTCTCAACATTCCCTCTCTCGTTTCTCTTGTGTAAGATTGTTAAAATAAAACAGTTTAGGTATATATTATAGTGATGACTATTATACAGATAATTATAATTACTCCACCCCAGATCTGATTGTTATCTCTATAATAAGATAGTGTTTAGTTATGCGTTATTTCAATATATTATCTCCATCTATGATCAGATATGTATTATGATCACCTATTACATATAATATATCACATTGTAGATGTAGTAATTTTACCTAAATTTATTACTAAATACAGTATACTAATTACATTTTTATTATATTACTTCTTATTGAAATTAGTATTTATTAGTTATACGTGGAATCGGCTATTAATTATTTTAATTTTGGGAATATCTGCTAGGTGTAGCTAATATTTAATAAATTACATATATGTCATACTATTAATTTAAAACGTATAATCTCTTTATCATATACATTATATATCTGTACATATCAAGATACTCTTTCAAATATGAGTGAGTATTATTGCTTTTGAAGATTTAGTGTATATGTGGGGAGGGGTGGGGTAATAGTGTTGTAGCCCACTCTTTAATTCCAAGGGTGATGAACCTTACACTTTGGTCGAGATTTCTAATATGATAGGTCCTGCTTGGAATATTTTTGGGTCACTATTCTTTAATATATACAATTGTGAATATTACATTGTTTCTGTTCTGAATTTCTCCAGGATACTCTTCCTTTGAGGGTAAGACTACACAACAACGTCTTGTCCTTGCATATCTTCCGTCATCCTTCTCTTGCCTACTATTATCTCTACTATTTGCCTCAGCTATATCTTCTTACTACCTAAATACCTCAAAGTTAATAATTATTTATACTCTTAATCTATGCTATTCAGTACTCTTACAATGGATGGGGGTATCCCAAAATAGCCTAAATAAACTATATCTCTTTCGAATCAATCACGCTCGGATATATACCTAAACTTCATTAAATTAAGTATACGTCCCTATAATTCTTGTAATTAACACCGGCGTTGACAAGTATGTTAGATCTTAATCATAATAATTTACCTTCTTATATTTTATAATCCTATTACTAAATCTATATTAATCATATATATATATAATATATATTATAATATTAACATCCTTATCATTATTATCCACAGTAATATTATGAATATTGCATAGTGTTGATAATAGTGAGGTAGTGCGATATGATATAGGGTCTATATATATTCTACTATATATATTAGAATATACTCAGTTTGGAGTTGGGAAAAAAATTATGAAGATCTTCCATGGGTTTATAAAACTCATTTGGGTCTAAACTTCGGGGATAGGAATTGAAATAATAAATCTGAGACTATCTACTAATTAAGATTTAATTTCCAAATCAACAGGCGTATATATTTTTTACTTTATTATAGATTGTCCATTGGCTTCTGATCGTGTGAGTTGGACAACAAATGTTACCATGAAATCCAATCTTCCTGAAGTTGTAAATTTCTCTCTCTCTATATATATATATCTATTATACTTCTTATTCCTAATATATTATATTGGATATCTACTCATATATGGCAAGAGTTCTATGTGTATATCGTATATTCAGTTTATTATTATATACTCTGGTAAAAGCAGTATTATAAGCAAAGAGCAGACATGAGGCATAAGTGTCCTAAAATATAATCATTATTATTAAATTAGTGAGAATTGTTCATATAGTCAATTTGTGACATAAAATATTATATTAAAAATTTACACAAGCGTAATATATTTTAACCTAAAAAATAAATTAGTCGTAAACAATTCAAGTAGTCACGAAAGCATTTTGATTTATATTATAATTTATACTAATGTACTTATTTTTGTAATATATTTGTATATAAAGATACTTAGACTAATAAGGATAAAGATATGGATAATTAAATTTATCTATATATTATCTCTACTAAATTTAACTATAGAGATATCGGTTATAGCACTACCGTCCGCCGAAATATTAAATCAACTACTAGTTACATTTGGGGTGCTGTTTGAACGCCATACCGAGAGATAGTTAAATTGTTACCGACATTTATGTGTCATATTTTGTGAATAGAAAAAACAAAATGCGAGAAACCGGGGATTTAGAGTATGGAGATAAGGCTCTGAAGAGAGTATAAAGATAATTTGAAGAATGAGGGGTATAATGAGGAAGGTTAATCCCCAGATAGTGCAAACGGATGGGTCGAAGATAACCCTCCATAACCAAGAGGAGAACTCTAGGATTCCCATCTAACTCTTGGACCTAGGGGCCATCAGAACTACACGTTTTTTTTCCCTTTTTTTTTAACTCAACAATCCCAGTATTAAGGAGGACACTCCCCATGTACTAAACTCACATATAGCAATAAACTGGCGTTGGACACTACATTGATCTACACTAAAGCCTGCTACGGTTCAATTACTGTAAAAGGAAATTCGAGAAATGGGTGGATTGAAACCTAACCATGTAAGCATAATGGAGGCAGAAATCCGAAAACCCTCCCTATTGGGAACGACTGCTCCCAAGATCAAACCAAACAATAGATCTGTCCAAACTCCCTGGGGCTAAGCCTAACAAACAAGGGGTGCCCTCACAGGAGGATTTTATGAGATAACACGAAGGTGCTCCAAAGAAGAAAAACGTCAAATTTACGTTTTTCCTAAACGATCCAATTCTATTACATCATGCCTACCTGTAATTACCCATCCTAACAATAAATCTTACCGGATTGGCAAGGGTATCCCAATCTCCATCAACCGGATGGATCCCTATTCCAGTATTGTTTTAACCCCAGCTTTTCCAACGATTCCCGAAATTTGAAATATTTGGAAACATCTAAAATCAAAATGAAAGGAATTTATATCCAGACTTAGTCACTCTTTGAATAAAAGCAATGCTTTGGCTCATCTAACTGAAGTCAAATAGATCATTTTGCAATATCCTTCCATATCATACGATCAAACATTGAGGCAGAAAATCGTTTCCGAAAATAGTTTTCAACATTCCCACCCCTAGATTAGAAATTTTTTCGGCCCAGTTAAAACTTTTCTACAGCCGGAGGAGAAGAAAAGATCTTCGAAACTATGGTTGGTCTTCTTAATTACAGAAGGAAAGGGACATCTAATCAGTTCTACTTGAGAGATTTTGGAATGAGTTATATAATTTGACGAAGACTCAATTTAAGAAAAATTATGTCAACTCCTATATTTCATGAGTCTCAAGGAGAACAAATCGTATAATAAGTGTTGTGAAAAATTCAAGTAATGATATAAACCTTAATCTTGCTTTATAGGAATTATGTGATTCAAAAACGCTTAAAGGGGCGAATAGAAGAGATTGTAGAATAAAAATTGAGAGAATAATCATAGAGTATTTTGATATATACAGAGTATGTAATAACTTTGTATTTATCAAACAACTAACAAATTTTCATAGATGAGAATCCTTATTTTAAAAGATGAGAAATAGAAATCAAGTGAGTCCGCAATAGGGTGGTTCTTGCTAAGAATGATAATAACAAGAGTGATTTGGATTAATAATTCTCTAGCATTTGTGTAGTACAAGGTACCATTCAAATTAATATTACCAGGTATAATTAATTAGAATGGAGAGAACCAATTACATCATCCTCAAAAGAGAGAAGATAGGTAAAAACCAGAGGGTAATACTAATTATTCACTCAAAAGGAATAGAGAATTTAGATTGAAAGAGTGTTTAATATTATTAGCTCACGAATATATTGATTAACTTTAAATAATAATGCAACCAGATTAAAAAACCTGTTGCTCTTTATGTGTAGTACTACGAGGATCACTCGTCGAATCCATGTCACGTTGTAGATTTGAGACACCTAGTTTGGCTGACATAAAGGCATATCATCGGGGAAGTAGACTAATTGAGAGGGCACGGCCTGACATACTACCCACAACCACGTCTGAACTTTCATCATAATATAAGAAAGATATAAATAAGCGAAGACAGATAATACAACAAACATACGAGGCAAAATATATTTAATATCCTAACATGGAAAGGGATAACCAGCTCAATGGAAGGATACATCCTCTAACTAAAGAGCTGTAAATTTTTAACAGAACAACGATATTATGTATTTGATTTGGCAGTGCCATAAAGAGATATAATTTGAAGGATGATAGTTCACGGATAAGAATATGAATAATGGGAGTTGTAGCAACAAGATTCAGCTTTTTTCTCTATTCCTTTAAGTAGGAAATAAACAGAGAAAGAAAAATTGTATTTATAACGGAGAGTGGGGCCAAAGTATCGGACTACTCGTGAAGCATAGAATTTCAGAAAGTGAAGAAATGGAACTTTAAGAGATAATATAAAGTCTGTTAGTAACTTAACTCTTTTGCCTGGAGACACTTTCTTATCTATGATATTCTTATATATTGCTCTCATATTCGTAATTAGTAATTGATATGTGTATAAAGGGGGGAAGACTGATTTTTGAGGTGATGTTACATACGATTAAATGTCATACGTAACTATGCCCGGTTGCTATAAACAATTGTAAAAATAGTAAACTTTAAGTACCCCTTAAGACTAAGACTTTAGTGACAAGTAACAATAAGTAACAATGTATAAAGTTAGAGTACATGTATACTTCGCTATTATTAATACAATTATAACCTAAATATCTTTATATCTAACCTCTATACTAATCAAAGTATGAATACGGAGAAGAATGAGAGAAATTATATGGATATTCATTTTAGTACATACACTTTTGTCTAACATTTATAGCACAGTTAATAATTGAATCTTATATCTTTTTATGTGCAAAAATTCTATCCAAATAATAAGAGCATTGATAACATTTCCGAATCTTTGTGACTAGTCTCCAACAAGAAATAACATTCTGACAATTAGCAATAAATTCCTTACAAGACAAGGCAGACCAAGACCAGAATCCTGATATGATCCATACAACTCAACAGTAAGATTATTCGGAATCGAATTAATCAAAGAACTTAATCGCATAATCTATATATATATTATATATATAATTAATATATTAAACTAATTTGGTATTTAAATATTATTTTTTTAATGAAATTTTAAAACATATGCACTAAAATAAAAGATAAGGGACAGTTGTACCGCACGAGGTAATAAATGAGGATAAAATAAAGGAAATTCGATACAAATTTCGCTAAACAACGCATTGCTGCTATTTAATCCATCTTACCGTAGGAGACCGGTTGCATTAAAAACGTAACAAAACGGATAAGCAATCTTCCTATATAGTAAGTGTTCACCGGGCTGGTAATTTAAAAACGTAACTACCGCGGCGTATTGAAAGCATTTTGCAATAGGTTTACTTTCAACTCTATCTGTATTTTGCCATAGGGGTAAGAGACAGACTTATTTATTGAGAATTGTCATAGGTGCAGCAAGTTGCCTGATATTATGATAAAAAATAAGATATTTATGAGTAAATTAGCATTGGGGGAACGAGAATCTCTAATTGGTTTAACAAGACTAAGATAAGCTAACGAGTGTCGAATTAACCCCAACCATCACCTATGTCTAAGCTATGGGGATCTCCAAGGCAGACTAAACTTCTAACAATACTCACCTTAATTTATAAATATATTTATGTGGAACCATCAGGAAGATGGAAGTTTCGAATAAGGATAGAAAACAATTAAACTGTTTTAAAAGTCTTAGAATTAACATTAATATATTTTAAATAAGGTAATTTGGATAAATAAGTAGTTTTGTACCTATAGTCTAACTTACTAAACCGGTATATCTAAAATTACCGCGGTAGTAAACTATCAGATTATATTTTGAGCTTAAGCGAATAAGTGTTAATATAATTAAAACAAATCTAACAATAATAAATATGTAGTACGTCTAATAATAATTACATGTATAAAAGGGTCTATTCAATTACATAAATTTACTCAGTCAGGATTGGGGGTTTATTGTAATAAGGTTAATTAATCATAGAGAAGTCCCGATTTCTACAAATCAGATGGGAATACACTCAAGACGAAGATGGATACACCAAGAAGTTTAATTTTGTTGTGCATAAAGATACTCACAAACTCTGCATGTAGACTTTCCCAAACTTGATATTTCACGTGATATCTAATAAAGAGAAATTTTACTATTGTACAAGATATAACTTAAATCGATATTATAGGTGACTAGTCTGTCACTTTTGAAAGTCGCAGTTAATATTGAGCGTATGAATTGCTAGACTGGTTACTATGAACTTACGATGAACTATTTTTGTGCATTTATTTATTATACTGCTGTCCGAGTTACCAAGCATCAAAGAATATTTAACATTGTGCAGCACTTATATAGTAGTGTAATGCCCTATAGGTCATTCATATTATTCGTTAAACACATTAATACAAAATATTACCTGGGAGGCACGGTAATGCAGAACAATCGATGGATTATTACACACTCGATTCAAGTAGCATAATTGAGAGTGCAGAATAGGTAAGATTCAAAAGCATGTTTATTAGCCCACTATAACTATCGATCAAATCGGGTTAAATCTCTGATGGAATAAAGAAACATAAAAAATAATAGTAGTTATGGAATATCAAATGTAAATTCAAACACTATATAGCAATTCAGAGACGTGTTTCTCTGACTTCAATCAGAGTGACAATTTTTACATATCACATCACTAGTAATATGTGTAAGTTTACCAATAGGTGAGTAATGATAGATTGTTAGTTGAGTCCCAGACAACCCCCTTAGAGTATAGAAGATGTTAACTGTCACTAGAGAGAATATATGTGTTTTTATTCAGTACCTTATTTAATTTCCTACTTAATTGCAGTGTGATACATCGCTTGTGTTCTGGCATAAATAGCCTCCAAGCTGATATTCTTCCATGAGAGATATAACAATTGATCGTATAATAAAAAATTTCAATATCCTAGATTTGTGAAGAAATCTATTGTATCACCTACTGTAGACTATGGTTGCCAAAGAGGAAATCATTAGTGAATCATCTTGAATTGAGAATCTCTCTCGTCGTCCTTTTCTCAGATCAGTTATACAATAAGCTTCAGTATATATCAATTATCATGAACTCCTATCAATCACCGTATTTTGGCGTTACATACTATGTATTTTAATATGAATATATGAATTAGTCCGACCTCTAGTAGATACATAAGAGATTTTCTGTCTCCTACAAATGTTGAAGGAGAACAGATTATACGTTTGTTTCTTCCTCATATTTCGCTTCTCATATAGGACTCTGCCGCGAGTTCGCATCATCCTTGTATCATTTCTGATCAAAAGAAAGATTGTTCCTTTTACATATGATGGAACACATCTAACTCTTCCTATTCTCACTTTGTCGAGTGATAGTAAAATAATTATATTGGGTTATACAAGCAAATACTTTATCCTGATTACATGCAAAAGAATTTATTGTGAATAACAGATATCCTTAATACGGAATAGAAGGGAGTGTTGTACCTCTACACTACCCTCGTATATATATTATATATATATATATATATAATCTAGGGGACAGATTGAGTAGAAATAATAGGAAATCCAATATTTTATCTGATGTTCAGGAACTACATGAAGTATTAATTAACATGAATCAATCTGATAAAGGAATGTAATTGGTCTATAGGATGTTCTGCTTTAAAGTTATTAAGGACTTACATTTCGTAGGGTACACAAATTTACCACTATATATGGTAACCTACCTAATTCTCTCCTGTATATTATATCATAATATTATTAATATATATCGGTGAGCTTTATATATATATAAGAATAAAGATCTAAATCATAAGATGGCAAGTAATAAAGCAAACGTTAAATATATAATCTAATATATATCTATAGTAATATATAGTTATTATCTATACTACACCCACTATAATCTTATATATAAGTTATATCACAAAAGAGATTTACTAAATACAAAACCTTATCGCTATACCCTATCTATCTATATAGTTAGGCTACGGATCTAAATGATTGATTCTGTAAGTCGAACAGAAATATCATAATAAACCAATTAAGATATATATACGATACTTACGATAGATTTCATCACTATTTATGATCTGAGTGTAAACCCTACCCTCTATTTAATTTACTATCAATAAATAAAAGAGAATGGTTCCGTATAGGGATAAAATTATACTCACCAAAATGTAGCAAATAATGAAAAATTACTCCAGACTACATCTATAATATCTATACCATTATTTAGATAGTCGGTATATTATGAGGCAATAGTATTATATTTTAAACTTATACGTCACATATCAATTGACATTGGTAGGACCTATTTGTAATAACTTCCCGTGAAACATATATTAGTATTTTTGTAACAGTGATATAATAAATTTAATATAGACTCATAATTTGTTATACCTTTATACAACATAACATATTGACTAAGGTAGTCAACCGTGAGTTAAGTCTAGCCAAATGATATAGCAAACGTCACATCTACATAATCATCGTTCATATTATTATAGTATTAAATAATTATTGATTATAGTAGATAATAATTAGTACGAATTAAGTCATTCGCGCTATATATATATAAGTTATCACAAAAAAAAAAAAGTTCCCGTGTAATACCCTTACAAATATATATATATAGCTCCCTCACTACTACATAGATACTAAATCAGAATCAATATGATTCTTAATACTATATGTGAGGGGTATATAACTAACTCATACTACCTGTTATACGCTGATTATCAACTTATAAAAGTCTTATACTAATTATATGTAGAGATTATGTACCACTCTACTATTGTTATAACAGTAATATTTAAATCATATATATTTATATTAATTTATTGGCGGTAACTATTTTAAAATTTAAGTATTTTATGAATGCACCTTACTCGATGCCAGTGGATAGTGATGAGACGGATGCTATACCCATTTAGTACTAATAAATATACTAAAAGTTATTAATCAACGGTATATTAGAATAGCTAATATCTAGTGTGTGTTGAGAATCATGATATAATTTTGTGTATGGTTTTGATGTATTAAATTCGGCTCGTTCAAAATCCACTATAATTGTCTCAGTAGATCTTTGGGCTCGGCGTCTTTGACCCCTGACTATGGTACTCCTCATAGCCCATACCGCTGTTCTCGCCCTCCTTTTTAGCTGATAAATATACAGTTCTTAAGCCATGTTATTCAAATATACGAAATACGCAAATTCTTTTATTTTTCTAATAGATTAATTTAGTAACGTTCTTTTTCATTATTAATTAGTATTAGCGCAATTATAAAAATAAATGCAAATTAGATGTTAAGAATCAGTGCTGAACTCATTATCATTGCTAATCTTTCATACATATCTTTTTATAATAAAAAAAAATTTTTAAATATTTTAAATTTCTAATGGTGAATGGATTGATTGATATTTTGAACTTATTATTATTATTATTATTATCTAACTAATAATTATTATTCATTGTACTACTTTATTTCATGTACTATGGATAAAAATCTATGTATTGCACTTATTTCCAAATAGATTCTCGATACAAAAATGATTAAATTTATTAATTATCTTATTAATATTTTATTATTATTTGAT
Source organism: Trachelipus rathkii (assembly GCA_015478945.1). Lineage (NCBI taxonomy): Eukaryota > Metazoa > Arthropoda > Malacostraca > Isopoda > Trachelipodidae > Trachelipus > Trachelipus rathkii. The sequence continues at coordinate 34,120 of JABUQX010087025.1, forward strand.
TCCAATTATATAAATATTAATTCAATAAGTGCTTTATGTACAAGTTAAATTATTATGGCCAATTCAGGTTTTAAGTGAACAGTATCTTAGGTGCATTGTTCTTATTCGATCTATGCATTTTTTTTTTCACTATTTCATAAGAAAGTTTGTTACATCCAATATATTATTATTTGTTATTTCATTGAGACTAATAGGTTTATTTCATTTTATTTTTTAGTTCTCAAATGCTTTTATTTTCATTAGTCCATTCCATGTATATTCATCTAATTACATTCCATAGATTATTATCAATATGATTAATTTCTTCATTATTTATTAATTAAAGGTATTATTTATTATTTCATTATTTATCTCTATTATTGTTACATCTATTATTAATGTAATTCCACTGTTAAATCAGTATGATTATTTAATTACTTTA
>JABUQX010087026.1:5000-15000 GCA_015478945.1 Trachelipus rathkii
GTATATTCACACAGTCATGTCTCATCTCTCCTCGAGCATCAGCAATTGTCGTTGTATCACACAGCTCGCAAATTTTTATTTTCTTACATACCCATTTATCGTTTTTTCTATGGTTCTTAAGACATTCTTCGTTATAAAAGTTACGATTACATTCTGGGCAATACTTTAAAGGAATATTATTATCTTCAGCCCTTCCCCCGCATTCATATGTGAGACACTGTTTACATTTATAATATTCACATTCCTGGTTTAGATGTAAAGCCATATTTGTTACAAAACTGTAACATTGTCTACAAAAAATTTGACCCTTTATATTCTTAGGATTCACACTACCGATTGTTAATTTGATTTTATCGTCGGGGAGAGGGTAATAATAATGAGTGTTAACAGCATCCCAGCCGATTACATACAAATCTTTATCTCTATCATTTTCTCTGGGTTTATAAACCACATGCAACTTTTCATCTTTATCGTTTCTGTAGACAAATATCCTACAATTTAAGACCCGTTCTATTATAGCAAATTTATCAACAGTCAAAGGTTCTGCGTATTTTAAACCGCACTGATCGGCTATTTTCTTCCCTAAATTTACTATAGTATCAATTTTAACATTATTTATCTTTTTTTTTTCTTTTACAACTTTTACACAGGCTGCTATAGCTTTAAAGCCACAACCAACTGCATCAATCCTCCTATCATACCTACTTGCGTATAAATGACGTGTGATAAGATCATCATGGATAAAATTAACTTGATCAGGTATTAGGGGTCCATTCCCTTCAGGGTTATGCAACACCTGGACTTCAACGATGAAATCGCTGAACGTAGCTTTATCTCCAGACTGAAACGCCCTCTCCAGTCGGGTGCACAGGGTTGATACCAAATCATCATTATCTTTTACATCTTTATGGGCAAGGTTAACGTGGAATTCGTTGCGAGCACCATCATTGAAAGTAAACCAAAATCTTGCTTTGTATTCTCCATAGTTCACCTCCTTTTTTAAATGTTCAACAATAGCACGAATGACCCTTCTGAAAGCATCCTCAATATCGAGACCTCGGTTGAATACATTTTCTTCATTGACCCTGATTCTGTACCTATGAGTGTCAATGACTCCTGAATTTCTGGAGACAGCAGTCGTTGTAATATCTAATAATTCAGCTGTAAAATCTTCTTCATCGTCATTATCATCATCATCACCATCACGTTTTCTTTTGTTATTCTTCTGTAAAAGAGAATCAATCATAAATATACAGGTAATAACATAAGATTAACCTAACTTTACTTTACTTTTAAATGATTCTATCATTTTCTTAATGTTTTAAATAATTACAGTTACAAGATTACCTATAGCTTTTACTTTAATTAATATTTCATTCATTCATACAGTATGTATATATTATTTAAAAGAATTTTGCAAAAATAACATAAGATTAACCTAACTTTACTTTTAAATGATTCTATCATTTTCTTATTGTTTTAAATAATTACAGTTACAAGATTACCTATAGCTTTTACTTTAATTAATATTTCATTCATTCATACAGTATGTATATATTTAAAAGAATTTTGCGCATTACACTTACCCCATCATCTGGACCATCATAAGGATCAACATCCATAGGTGTATCTCTCTGATCGTTCACTCCACTGGTTCCTGCACCGGCATCGTTAACCCAAAGTACTCTTTTCTTAGCATCACGATTTTGAAGACCACGTTTGGCCTGTACAATTTTACGCTCTTCACGGGGTGGTTCAGCTTCTCTGGGTTCACCGTTATCATCAGATGAAGGATCGTTGTTGTTGTTGTTGTTGTTGTTGTTGTTGAACCCTCCACCCCCTCCTCCGCCTCTGTTAAACCCACTAGTTTCATTGATATAGCAGAATGGCCGAAACTGTAATAATAAAATTACAAATAAAATATATAAGTTCCATGTTTTCAAAATAAATAAAACACTTACAGAAGAAATAATTTTTTTTTTTAAAGGAAAATAAATTATTAAAAAGTTTTCAAAATAAAATAAAACTTTTTTAGGAAAAACAAATTTTTAAAAAATAAATTATTAAAAAGTTTTCAAGAAAATTTTTTAAGAAAAACAAATTTTTAAGAAACACTAATTATTAAAAAGTTTTCAAGAAATTTTTTTTTAGAAAAACAAATTTTTTAAAAATAAATTATTAAAAAGTTTTCAAGAAAAATTTTTAAGAAAAACAAATTTTTAAGAAAAACAAATTTTTAAGAAAAACAAATTTTTTAAGAAAAACTAATTATTAAAAAGTTTTCAGAATAAATAAAACACTAAAGTTTTGAAAAATAATAAAAATAAAAATAATAACAATACTTACAGCAAACAATTTCATGAGGTTGCGCATTTTGCCGGCGTTAAAGATGTTCAATTGCGACATTCTGGTAATTCTCAGCAGGTATCACGAAAACAAGAACTGTAATAAAAATAATAATTATTATTATTATTTGATGACTGGAAATCCTGATCATTAGATTATTATTATTATTATATTATTATTAATTATTATTAAATTATATTATTATTATTATTATTATTATTATTATTATTATTATTATTATTATTACCGATCACACAACGGAATACACACCTAGAGTAACTATCGCTAAGATGCTGACTCTACGACAGACTGAATATAACTAACAGCTAACGCCCAAGCTAAAGTTATATATACTGTTTCCATCCAAACATTACGAAATCCCTATAACTCAACCCTCTTTCAGAAATTTTCAAACCCTAACATGAAACATTAACCCCTCCCTCCATTTTGCATCTTTATGTTTTATATATATATATAAGTTGAAATAAATATTGTTGTTATCAGTTTTTATATATTATATATATATATATATAATTTATATATATATATATATATATATATATTATATAGTATAATATAAGTTGAAATAAATATTGTTGTTATCAGTTTTGAATAAGCAGCGGTATGATGAACACCTTAGAAAAATTCGTGTTTAGATCCCCATGTACATCTCTCGTATGTGGCCCAACGGGGTCGGGTAAGACTTTTGCATTGCTAAAGTTCCTAAAACACCCTGTTCTATTTGAGCAACTCCCCGTGAAAATAATCTGGTGTTACAGCATCTATCAATCTATTTTTAACGAATATAAAGATGTGATTCAATTTCATGAAGGTATATACGATGTAAAGTCTTTGGAAAATATACAGGGTCACAAAATTATTATCCTTGACGATTTGATGCATAAATTGAACGAGGATATAGCTGAAACTTTCACAGTCTACTCTCATCATTTAAACGTTACTGTGTTTTTTATAACACAAAATATCTTTCATCAGAATAAGTATATGAGAGATGTATCTTTAAATACACAATATCTAATTTTGTTCGGGCAAAGAAGAGACGTGAGTCAGATCAATGTATTAGCAACTCAAATGTTTCCTACTCAACGTAAAGACTTTCTAAAGGTATATAAAGAAGTTACATCCATCCCACACGGTTATTTACTGTGTGATCTTCATCCTAAGAACACGTACAGGGTACTGTTACGTACAAACATCTTACCTAACGAAACTGAAATTGTCTACATCCCTGAATAACAATGAGCAAGCTGATTGAGAAATATTTACCAGTTATAAAAAACTACAGGAAACTAAGTAATGCTGAAAAACGTAAACATCTAAAATGTACATCATTTACCCGACTCGTATGTGAAATTTGTCTTAACCTTATAAAAGGAAATGTTCCAATAAAAGAGCCTCAGAAACAAAAGTTACGTCGACATAGCAACATCCTCAGAAAACTTACGCGTAAAATTAAAAAGAAGAATTTTTTAAAGAAAAAGAAACTGATACAGACAGGAGGAGCCTTCCTCCCTCTATTATTTTCCATTGTAACACCCTTTTTAACTAAATTACTAACTGGTAAAAGCTAATAATAATAATAATAATAATAATAATAATAATAATAATAATAATAATAATAATAATAATAATAATAATAATAATAATAATAATAATAATGAAGAAAGTAGTGGTTATGCCTTTTTCAGATTACGAAAAAATAAATAATAACAGTATTACTATGCAGCAACAACAACAACAGTAACAATAACACATCAACAACAACAGCAACAACAACAGACTCAACCTACCACGTTATATGATCCTAAATTGGAACAAATGTCTAGTATCGAAAACGAGCTTGGTCAAATTTTAAATTCACATATGAACATTCACGAAAAAAGAATAAAGTATCAGGAGATATTACAAAAGTTAATAGATTTGAAGGAAAAATATACCAACTATAATGCCTCAAGTTCGGTAAATGAAACTGAAGAAGAAGCTGAAACTAATAATGATTTTAAATCTATTTTAGAAAGCAGTCTTCCAACCACTGTAAAAAATAAAGGAATAGCTTTATATAACACATTGAAAGGTCAAATTAATTGGGATTCCGATGGTCAGATTGTAATAAATGGGGATCCCATTATAGGTTCAAATATCGTAGACCTAGTTTCTGATCTTGTACGTAATTGGCGAAGGAAACCTGTCACAGGATGGCCAATAATAAAGCAAAAATTAAGAACAATTAATTTCCCTAAAAGTTTGATATTAAATTTGGAACGTTTAGCAGATGTGGAAAACGTGTACTCTACACCTAGAGCTATGGCTTCGAGCTCTTCGGCTGTAATGACGTCATACCCCTCTCCTTTAGGACTAATGAAAAAACGACCACGAAAGAATCCTTATCCTGCAGCGAAAAAATTAAGAAAAAAGGCCGGCTTGGGTAGAGAATGGTTAAAAATGTAGGCCTGAGATGCTATAAAACAGGTGTTCATTAACCCTTAGGCTTAATAGTTAGGGTTATCATTAGGTCTAAAATTACGAATAGCATTCCTGAAAGCCTTTGTATAAACATGAAAGTAACCCTAAAGTGCAGCTGTTCATTAATGGTTAGGGTTATCCATTAGGCTTACTGTTAGGCCTAAAGTACGAATAGCGTTCCTGAAAGCCTTTGTATAAACATGAAAGTAACCCTAAAGTGCAGGTGTTCATTTATCGGTTAGGCTTACCCTTTAGGCTTACTGTTAGGTTTACCATTAGGGTTAAATTAGTAAACATTTCTCTGATTGGTTGGTTGACGACCTCCCCCTTGTTAGGGTTACAGAGTTCTCGTCGCTGAGTCTGAAAGCATTCTTCAGTTGTACGTACGACTTTGCACTGTCAACATGGTTTCTCTAATAAACACCAAGTTCGTAAACGATATTGTGTCATGGAAAATTTCTCACCCAAAAGATATAGTGAGCTTATTTTTTCGCCGTAAATCTACTGGGGAACGCTACTACACATGTTCCTCTCCACCTCATACAAATAATCGGCCTCTATTCCTATCGTGCGAAGATTTATCCCGCGTATTTGACGAAGTAAATACCTGGGTGAATGAAAAGTACATTTCATCTAGCGTAACAAATTCCTGGGGAGTTGCCATTACCGGAGGAGAAGACACCGATACGAAAAGATTGACTCTTGTATTCTCTTTGCACAACAATATTGAAGCCATCGAGTTACGCAGTTGGTGGAGAAACAACCCAGAGGGTATATTCAGGCCATCAAGCTACGGGTTCATGATCGTAGGAAGAGAAAATATTACATCATTTATCAAGATGCGCGAAGAAATATCAAAACGTGAAGCCGAAGTCTCCAAATTAGATGATCTTATCAATACAGCCCACAACTTGTTATACACTGTGTATAACGAAAACTATATGTTTGACGCTCAATTAGCAGATGTTATGGATGTTATAGATATTGAAAAATTTACTTTTCATTGGGAAAAAGAAATGAAGACTCCTGCATACAAAGATCAAGACTTAAAAATATCGGCAAGAGATATTTACACATACGTGACGACGGATGGACTCAACAGTCTCCGTCAGTATATTATAAATACACAGTATCTGTTAAGTCCTATGGCCCAATCTCAAGCTTATTAAATATTTTGTGATTATACCTTTTAAATTAATTTATGTGATTGTATTATATTGTAAATATGTATTATTATATTTTAAAATATGCATATGTTGTAAGCATATTTGAACTACTTTTTATGAAACTAATTTGTGTAAGATGTTGTACATATAATTTTAATGATTAAAAATTGCTTTTTTAAAAATATTTGTTTTTTTTTTTTTTTTTTTATATATATATATATATATAATATATATATATATATATATATATATATATATATATATATATATATATATATATATATATATATATAATATATATATTTATATATATATATATATATGATATATATATCTATATATATATATATATATATATATATATATATAATATATATATATATATAAGGTTTTTGTTTTTTTTTTTTTTATTTATCAGATAGAGGTAAAGGATACAGATTGATAAATATTACTATGACATGAAACAGCCTTACAGTTAAATGGCAGGCTTTTCAAGTTCGCCTTCAAAGTTTCCTCACAATTAATAAAAAAGAAACTGAAAATTATTTACAAGGGAGGATGCTTTTACTCTACATAAACCTATTCGGAAAAAATTTCCTACACGAAAAACCGTAGCCCCCCACTTAGATAATGTATGGCAGTTAGATTTGACAGAGATGATAAAATATAAATCTTACAATGAGGGGTATCAATACATTCTTTTTGTGATAGATGTATATTCCAGGTATTTATGGTTAAAGGCTTTAAAAGATAAAAAGTCAAAAACTGTTGCTACAGCAGTCAGAGAAATTATAAATGAAGATGACAGATATCCTCAATGAATGTGGTCAGATAAAGGTCAGAATTTTTTAGGTAAAGAGTTTCAAGAAATAGTTACAGAGTATGATATAGGGTACTACAACACTTTTTCAGTTAATAAAGCTGCAATAGTTGAAAGAGTACAAAGAACTATAAAAGAAAGAATGCATAGGTATTTCACAAAAATGAATACATTTAAATATATAGATATACTGCAAGACTTGGCTTATTCTTATAATAGGTCTTATCATAGAACAATTAGGAAGACCCCTCTAGAGATGGTGAAGACAAAACCCTCAGTTCCGAGTCGTCCTGTACGAAAAATAAAAGATAACACAGGCATTAAATTAGGAGATTATGTGAGAGTGTCTAGGTCAGATGAAAATTTCAGAAAAGGGTATGAGGCGGGATGGTCAAGAGAAGTTTTTAAAGTAGATACAATCAGAGAATTCCCAAGAGACGGGTTAAAATTATACTATCTCGAGGATTTAGATGGTGAAAAAATAAAAGGAGGGTTCTATAAGCAGGAAATACAGAAAATAAGGTTTGATCCTAAGAGTAATGAATATAAAATAGAAAAAATATTAGGATCAAAAGGAAAAGGAAAAAATAAACAGTATCTTGTCAAATGGGTAGGTTACCCAGCGAAGTTTAATAGTTATATAAATGCCAGTGAAATTAAGAAACATTGATCAGTTTACTTTGTGAACATGGAGAGTGAAGATCATTTCTATTTAACGCTGCCTTCATCGGCTTCTATGGATCTATATCCGGAAAATAAAATATCAGACTATACAACCCAATTATTGAACACTATAACTTTTGATCGAGAAATTATGAACAGGATTTAATGAAATAATTCTTCGACGCCGAAATAGAGAAATGCCTGTTTCATAATGTGGGCTTTTACGATATTTTAGAAATGTTGATAATGTTAAAAATGTATTAAAAAGTAACGCTAGTATATTGCATCCATCAAACGAGGCCCCAATGAAGTATTTTCGTTGAAAATTATTTTATTAGAGCACGGTCTCATATAAATCGTACTGATGTGTTTCATAGAACTTAAACAAAAAATTTTGAAGAAAGTCAAAATATGTAAAGGATTAAGTGTTTCTTGTTTTAATAAATCCGCTAAGAAGATAACGTGTTAATCCCTTAAAATCTCATCTAATGTGAACCTGAAGATATAAGTTTATTTATGTTCCGCCCTTCAGTCTGGTTTCGTAATTGTTGTTACTCACATGTATACAAAATATCGGGAAATAATATCAAACCATATCTAAAGGATCTAATGCGTTATATACCAACGATGGAAGAGTATGTCTCAAAAAATGACACCAAGAATTCATTACATTTTGTATGCTTGCCTACTAAGATGTTTCAAGATCCAGGTATGGCCTATGTTTATACAGATATTGTAGACCATCAGCATGTAGGGAATACTAAAGCCTCTTTGTTAAGAGTAGTTCATTTTCCTAAAGGACGTAAAGTTATAAGCTTTCCTAATGTTCACTACTTACCTATGAGTAAGACCCAGCTGAGTTCAGTTCGCGTTTATATAAGAGACGTCGAAGGCAAACCATACCCATTCACAAATGGGACAGCAGTGTGGTAAAGTACACCATAAGAAAGAAAGCTCGATATATTAATAATAATGATGGAAAGAGAAAGAGTCTTCAGGGGATTCAAGAATGCAGAGGGGATATGGTTTTAGGTCGGATTTTTTTTGCTTTCGTATTTCGTAGAGCTACTTGTCTTCTCTGTTTTATTATTCACGGTTAGGTATAATACCATGTCTCAATATATTGACGGCGGTCAGAGCAACAGTGAATAATACTGAACAACCAAGCAGTCATGTCGTAGTCGGTTGGGGTGTAGGCGACACTCCAGTAGCACTACGAAGTGAGTACACGACCCGCATAGCTGATGTTTCAGATGAAATGTTAGACGATGTCAAACGAAAAATACGACGTAAGATGACGGGGGGTGGTGTTAGAAAGGTGAAAAGACAGCGTGTAAAAAGACTCAATAACAAAAAAAAGAAAAGGAAAAGTAAAAAGAAAAAAACCTGTAGCAAGAAACGTATGAATAAAAAGAAACGTGGAAAAATATGCAAACGTAAAATAAAGGATATTTTTTCTGAATTATAATATGTGGCAACTTGTTCTTAATATATAGGTATACACCTAAAGAATATTTTCATTAAAGGTTTAGCCTTAGAGTCGATAAGATGCATTTCTTACACCCCTCTAGTCCAGACTGCTGCAAGAGTGAATTGGATCTCTTTTCCGTAAATCCTACACAGACATCGATCTTAGAAAGTAATTTTATCAGCATTAACCCCCTTCACGCTGTCACAAATACAGATGTACCTCTCGAATTCAATATCCCTGGAACTTCAGATCAATATCTTGACCCTTCGAATGTTTTTTTATATCTGAAGGTTAAATTGGTGAATGAAGATGGATCGGATCTCACAGGAACAGAACATGTAGTATATCCTGTTTCCAACTTTTTATTCTCATGCTTTAAGAACATTGAAGTGTTTTTAAATGAAACATCTCTAGGAGCATCAGCAGCCAGTTACCCATACCGAAGTTATATCGAAACTTTACTAAATTATTCGGATGATGCTAAACAGTCCCATTTACAATCAAGCGGCTACTACAATTTAAAAGATGAATCTAAAATAGTAGATGGCTTTAGTAAAAATGCCAGCAAGACTTATGAATATTATGGACGTGTAAACGGTGACATATTCTCCCAAGAAAAACTTATTCTACCATCTGTGGACACCCGTATCAGGTTAACTAGATCTACTCCACAATTTGTGCTTAATGTTCAATCCAAAGCTGCTGCAACGACTGCTTCCCCTACTCCTATTTTTCAAATACTGGATACTTTTCTTTATGTACGTAAAGTGAAATTATCTCCCAGTAAACATATAGAGATTGAGAAGACTCTTTTGAACAGTACAGCTAAATATCCTATAAGACGTGTAGAAACTAAAATTTTTAACTTTACTCAGGGTTTGTCGAGTATAGATCTTACCAACGTTGTTATAGGTAATCTCCCTCAAAAGGTCATTGTAGGAATTGTAGACCATTCAGCCTTTATAGGGCAGTACTCTAAAAATCCATTCAAGTTTAAACCTTATGGTCTTAGAGAGATCAATCTTCAAGTTAACGGTCAAGGCCATGGGA